>JAODAL010030024.1:0-50663 GCA_025379985.1 Phyllomedusa bahiana | reverse complement strand
TTTTTAGAAAAGAAAAACGCTGAAAAGAGGGACTTTTTTTCTGTGCAGTGTGACAGACCCTTCCCTCATCTTCAAAAGGGTAAGAAAAGCCTACTAAGCTTATCCACACATATGGTAAGGGGAGGTCGGGGACCACATCTGTTGGTTAAATGAGCAATTAATTAACAGCTATCTATACTACATGACAAGCATTAGTGACCCACCTGACTAGTTAGCTAAAAGCAGTTAAAGTGCTTCTCTGCTTTGGACAATCCCTACTTGTTTAAAAGGATCATATGCAATAAGCTGTTATTTCTGTGGAAATCAGGCAGTAAGCAAACAATTTCCCTGCAGCACCACCATGGGGCCACCACCACAATGCCCATTCAAATCAATGGGCTGCCTTCAATAATGCAGGGCAGGAAATTTCCTCCAGAGCGAGAGACACTATTTGTAAATGCGCTCCATCCTGCCTAAAAGATAAGGATCCCCTCTATGACCTTGCCACTGTATAACAGGGTATTAAACTAGAGAACCCCTATAAGGTGTCACAGCACCAACCACTACAAAGCATTGGTGCAGCCTCACTTGGAATATGCAGTTCAGTTCTGGGCTTCATTTTATAGAAGGGAAGTACTGGGTTAGAAAATTAAAGACGGCAACCAAAAACAATAAGGGGAATGGGCATTTTATTATGGGGGAAAGGCAAAAAAAAAAAAAAAAATGAAACCTATTTAGTGTTGAGAAAAGAGGACTCTGGGGAGACTTGATCAATTTATAAAAAGTATATAAATGGTCTCTAAAAAAAAAAGTATGGGGAAAAGCTATTTCATGTAAAATGCCCTCAGAAGACTATAGGGGGCGCTCCCTCTATCTGGAGAAAACCGATTCAATCTCCAGTAGAAAATAAGCCTTCCTTATCATAAGAACTGTGACTCTGAAGAGATGCTGACGGGAGGAACAGTGAAGGCTTCAAGAAAGGCTTAGATAGCTACCTACAACTAAATAATATTAATACTTACAGTTGTGGTCATAAAATTCTTGTCAGAATGTAGATTCAGTCTAATCACAACTTGGAATGGGAAGTGAAAAAATTTTCCTTTGGACCCGATAGGCTATCCTTATGGGGTTTATATTTTTGAACAAAGGGGAAGTTCGGATTTTTGTACTTTCCATAAAATCCTTTTCTCGTCCGATTCATTGGGGAACGCAGCACCTTGTATATAGGCCCTTGTCCAAGGATGCTGACACTAGGTGGACCAAACGTGTCGGGCCCTCCCCGGTGGCCTATATACCTCCTGCTGATGCCAGGCTAATCAGTCTTCAGCCTATTGTCCATAGGAGGCAGACGCTGCTTCGCAAGTCTGCAGAGTTTGTTATTTTTTTGTTTGTTTGCAGGTGGTGGTCGAGTCTTTGGCTCTCACCTATCAAGAGGGCTCTCAACGCATAGTTTCACCGGTGACGGGATCCCCCCTGGGGGCGCCAGGAAACCAGTTAGTTCTTTAGCTGCCGAGTTTCCTTGCGTTGCTCACCTGTCCCCTACTGCAGCAAGGCCTGAACACTTCGTATTGGTGAGTACCCCATCTTCCTCCGTTTGGGAGGGAGAGGAGGAGGTTCAGGAATTCCGATTTCCTGCAACCTCCGATCCCCCTCTCCTTCACACCCCTAAACAGTGGTGGTTGCTCCAGCCTCAGGGTCTCTTGTGAGGTTGGGAGCATGTTATCCCTCAGGTCCCTGGCCAGCATGGGTATGTTTGGCTTGCCGCGCCGGTTCTCTGTAACCATTGCAGTAGGTCCCGCTGCTTTTCCCTCTCCCCCCAGGAGCTGTGGCACCTGCTTACTGGTTCCTTAGTGCTCCAGAGCCGTTCCAATGCTCTGTGCGGGCCACGACAGTGATTCTAAATTTACCACAAAGTTTTTTTGCAGCCAGCCCAGTGCAAAACCCCCAAGGTGCTGTGTCCCCCAATGATATTAGTGAGAAACAAAGTTTTAAACTTACCTATACCCCTTCCCTCATCCATATATTGTCCCCTTGATAGGTTGAACTTACATAGTTTGTAAAGCCAAAAAAAGACAGATGTTGATCCAGTTCATCCTACTGTGCTATAGTGTTGATCCAGAGGAAGGCAAAAACCCCCATGAGGTAGAAGCCAACTGTCCTCATTTAGAGGAAAAGAAAAAAAAAAAAAAAAAAAATGATTCCTTCCTGACTCCAATCTGGGAATCAGAATAAATCCTTGGATCAATGACCCTACTATGACTAAGGGCGTTGTACCGCCCGAAACGTGTCAGCTTTAAATCTTGGGGACTATGTTTGCTGTGGGGATGCGTGCTTTTTACATGTTTCAATAAAAGTCATTAAGTTTTATCGTGGAGACAAGGACCCGCTGGATCATTTCTTCTAAGGATCTTCTGTGCTGCGCCTTGCTCTGGGCAGGATCCGTGCGGACCTTCTCTGATGCGGCTGGATTTCTGTGGGTGAGCTGATGTCTTTTCTGCTTTACTTGGATCAATGACCCTACTCCAGAGTCCTAGTCACTATAACTTGTTATATTAATACACACTAGAAATACATCCAGACCCTTTTTGAATTCGGTTAGTGAAGTCCCCATGACAAGTTCCTCTGGCAGAGAGTTCCACAGTCTCACTGCTCTTACAGTAAAGAATCCGAATCCCTTTCTATGTTTATGTAGAAGCTTTCTTTCCACTCTATGTAGAGAACGCCCCCTTGTTCTAGATACAGTCCTGGGTCTTGGGAGTGATCTCTATATTGACCTTTGATATATTTATACATATTTATTATGTCCCCCCTGAAGCAGTCTTTTCTCTAAACTAAATAACCCTAAACTTCATGGAAATGTCTTTCCATCTAACTATGTAGCCAATTTTGTACATACCTGGTAGTGACAATGAGGGTAAAAAGCACATGATGGATTTGCTGCAGAAATTTTCCACAGCAACTCCGCAGGTAAATCTGCAACAGATTGTGCAGCTCATGTTGTGGATTTTACCCCTTTAAATTTAAAAAATCTGCAGTGCCAGTCAATTCCATAGGATAAGGTCCGCCACACGACATGGGATTTGTAAAATCTCATCCACACAACTGGCACGGTAATCTGCTAGATTTTCCATGTGAAAACCTACAAAGAAAATACACAGCAAACACGTCCACTGGACCAGGAGGATCTGCTGTACATTTTGTCACACAATAGCTGCAGATTTCTCACAGATTTTTCTACGTTAAATCATCTCCAGATTCTAGTGCACACTTGCTTTGTCCCATTAAAATGAATGAAGAAAATCTGCAGTAAAATCTGCAATAAATCCACAGCAGATTCTTCTCATGTGAAACCTAAAATTTCAAGAACACAGCAAATTCCACCCAAACATGTACCTGTTTGACTCCTCGCCCTTATAGTAATCTGCTGACTGCTCATAATGTGCGACTGCCTGTACAAAGATAAAAAACACAGGGATTACAACGCAGTGACCCCACACTTGTATCTATTCACAGCAGACCACATGTTTTTCAGCATTGCTATGTATATACCATGCTAGTGAGCCGCTGATCTCTGCAGCCTATAGCTTGCCAGTAGGAATTTAGGACAATGGTGGGGAATCATACATCTCAGTTTGCAAATCTGTATCAGATTGTATTTATAAAAACATTGATTAATCCTGTCACATTAATAAGTATCCTAAAGGGGTGTTCCCATTTCCCACTTTGATAGTACATAGGATCAATAGGATATGCCATCAAAGTCTGATAGATGTGGGACTCGCACCTATCTTGGAAACAGGCCCCTGAAAGCCTCCATTCAGAATGCAGCGCCGGTTGTGCTTGTGCACTACTCTCTGCTGTGTTCTATGGGTGTTTCGAGTACAGCCGACTACAACGCTCACCTGTAAGGAGAGCAACTAGAATGGAGGTTTTTGTGCAAGTACGGCTGACTCCGTTCTACTCAGACACTTTTGGAGGTCTGTTCCCAACATCGGTGCGAGTTCCATAGGTGGGACCTGCACCTACCACACTTTGATGAAGTATCCTATTGATATGCCATTAAAATGGGAGATGGGAAAAGCCCTTTAGGATTTGGATCAAAATACACATTGTGAAGTTAAAGGGAATCTGTTGCCATTTTTTTTTTTTTTTTTTTTTTTACTAATTAAAACAAGACACTGATCCATATTCTTTTTTTTCTTGGCCGTTTTTGTTTTCCCGATTGTAGATTTCTCAGTTCTGTTGTCTGTATATGATTGTGGGGACAGCATTCTTGCCTGCACTGCTGTTAGCAGCATTCAGAGAGACACTTCACAGCAGCTTCATGCACATAGGAGCCTTAAAGGGGTTTTGCCACGAAGTAAAATTGATGTTGGAAGCTTGCAAATTAAATAATAAACATTTTCACCATTCATTATTATTAAATATTCTGCACTGTTTTTGTTTTAGCTGCTCCTTTAGTGATCCATTGTTTACAGCTCATCTCCAGGGGATACGACCGGGGCTGAGATCTTCTCAGTCCTGGTCACACATGCTCAGATATCACCTCACCTCTCAGGCAGCTACTGAGTGTTCAAACCCCAGGTACTGTCATTCTAATCCTGTCCTCTGTACTCCTTAGTAATTAGTCAAACAGTGCAAATAAATAAAAAAAGAACCCTCAATGAGGTATGTGCATTGATGAATAGAAATAAAAATCCACAGGTTTGGTTCCTGCAGGGATTTTAACCCAGGACCCTTGTGCTGTGAGATAAAAACTTTACCTCTGAGCTACTCATTGCTCTATACATAAACAGACCTTTCTTTGACTAGCAAGAGGAAAGGCCTGGTGATGCCATCCTGCTGGGTCACATGATATGCAATTCAAACAAATTACATACACCCCCTTCTTAACATACAGAGCTGAATACAGGAGGTATGAAATGAGATCGTGGCAAAACCCCTTTAGAGGGGTTTTCTCACTACAAAGATTATATTTAAAAAAAAAGGGGACCGTAAAAATAAACAACTTTCTAATAGGTTTGTATTTTCCAAATGTTATAGTTTAGCAGCAGTTTCCTTCTTTCTGCCATCATAGTGCATTTTCTTACTGCCCTGGTCTGGTCCTGCCCCCTTCACCGGCATTGGCTGTCGGTTCCCCAGCCTCCTCTAGGTCTCTGCCCCCGGTCGTAATCTCGGAAGCAGGCATAGGCTTCCTGCTCTCCTCTGCCTTCCTCCCCCCTTACTTTGATAGAAAGAAAGCAGCTGTGGGAGCATTTAGTAGCTGCAGAGAATTACAAGACACCTTGAATAGCATTGTTTCCCCTACAAGCTCCCTGTTTAAGAGGAGAGAAGATCTGCTGATAAGCAATGTAAACCATTAAAAAGAAAAAAAAAAAAAATATTGAAAGTTATAAATAAAATGACAAGTGTTTAAAATAAAAACATGAGTTACACAATAAGTCATTTTTGATGGCCAATTGCCTTTAAATGTTTTGTACAGGGTTAGGCCTGATTCACCCGGTGTTTTTTTACGTTTTACAAATAAAAATGTGCATGAAAAGTCTCAATTCCCATTGGCCTGAATTGTAATACGCACCATTTAGGCACAAGATCAATTTTTTTTCCATGTAATGTAATGCGTTATGCGACACAGAAAATAAATGAAGCGCAGGGCAATTCTCTACTCATTTTCCAAGTATTTTTAGCCTGGAAAACGTGTTGGGAGATCTCATCCGCAAACCTTAAACTGCAGCAAAATCCATGTTAAGAAAGAAAACAAAATACAGCAGAAATTCAAAGTTGTTCCTCAGATTTCTGATGTGTTTACAAGGTGTATTTCCCTTAAGGAAAAATATCCTGGGGAATGTAGGCTTAGGACCACTACTTCTTGTGGACACGTGTGGTAGCTATATTGTTCTAATTCTGGACAACTTGTTTACTCAGTCTAGACAAAGTGTTCTGCCTAGAGCAGGACCTGACGGGACGTGCCATGTGCATCTATGGCATACAAACACTACCATGTACTCTACTTAAGCACGATGTATAGGTGTAGAGAACCCTTGATATAATGGAATGAAGTTCTGGGTATACCAATACAATTTAAACCAAAACAACTACAGGTATAACATCTAGAAAAAGATACATAAAACATAATTTTTAATCAGAATAAATAAGAGTTGGGAAAGAAAAACGAAAAAACACCCTCAAATATACCCTATCAAGGACCTGTCTACCTCAAAAATGGGAAATCGCCCCAATAAGGGCGCCCCCACACTGGAACCTAAAACTAACCCTGTCCCTAGCTACATCAAAATGAAAAAAAGAAAAAAAAAAAAAACAAAAAACACATTTTACTACAAAAGGGAGTGCACAAAAAAAAAAAATGCTGTGATAAATAAAAATCAAACAACAATTATTTTATGTTCAAAATATATGAATTGATACTCATAGAAAGATAATCAATAACCATAAATTTTCCCAATATTCCAACGCGTTTCCCCCCCTGATAGGGGTTCCAGGGAAAAATTGAGTTGATAACAAAAATACAACATTAAGAAAAAATCAACAAGAGTATCAATAAATATAATCACGTCCCTTAATGATGGAAAAAAGGGCTGTAAGTAGGGGGACGGGGTCCGGTAAAGTCATGTACAGATCCCGCTATCTGATTACTGAGACGGGGTCCAAGCAGTAAGTTTATCTTTGACCTGTCTCAGTAATCAATGCGGGGATCTGTAAATGACTTATCCTGGCCCCCGTCCTCTATCTTACCACCCCTGTTTTCCATCATTAAGGGGACGTGAGTTTATTTATTGCATACTCTTTTGTTTTTTTCTTAGATGTTCCGTATTGTTGTTACAACTGAAAATTTTTCCCTGATGAACCCCAGTATCTGGGGGGGAAACGCATTGGGAAATTTTGGGGAATATTTATGCGTTATTGTTTATCTTTCTATGACCATCATCAATTCTAGTTTTTTTGAACATCAAACATTATTGTCTGTTTATTGTTATTTATCACAGCACTTTTTTTTTTTGTGCCTCCTTGTGTATTGTGTTTTTGGTTTTTTTTTTTCTTTCTTTTTTTTTCATTTAGATGTACTAGGGACGGTTATTTTTGGTTCCAGTGTGGGGCGCCCTTTTTTGGGGGCGATTTCCCCATTTTTGGGTAGAAAGGCCCTTGTAGGAATATTGGGTGTTTTTTCGTTTTTTTCCCAACTCTTATTTATTCTGATTAAAAATTATGTTTTATGGTATCTTTTTTCTAGGTGTTATACCTGTAGTTGTTTTGGCATCTATGGCATAACAACATAGCATAGCCTGAAGAACTGAGGCATGAAGAAAAGGATCCTCAAATTTATTTTGCCACAAGGGGTGGGAGGGTGTTACACCAGAGAAGGTTAATGAACTAATTGGATCTCGATTCCAAGTAAATTGTCTATTCTCATTACAATAATTCACTGTAGTGATAAAACTACATTCTTACCTTTTCGATATCTACAAGTTCAGTTTCATAAATTTCAGCAATGGTAATGTGATGTTTAGCAGCAATTGTAAACCTTCCCTGGAGGAAAAAAAAAGCATGAATATTTATTGCAATACGCTAAGCATGCAACACTAACATCATCCAAGTTCATGCTCCATAGAATAAGTAGATCTACAGATCCCCCCCAAAAAAATGTCTTCCCTAGTAAGCATAATACACAAGAGTGACTTTGTACAATAAAACAGTATACAGTAGATCAGCAGATGTTATACATATATATAAGTTGTCCAGAAATATAGGAGATCCACCCAGGCTAATAGAACTGGTAGAGACTCGCAAATCCCTATAGGACTCCCCAATGGGTCTACTGGCCTCCACTCAGATCTTCCAGGAAATTACAATCAACCATTTGGCCATTATCAGTGGAGGGGAATTAATTTCAAATATTGGATTTTATTATGTGCAAGACTTTTATAATGTTTAAACCAGTTTTAACATAATACATAAACTAGGACTAAAGACATAGTAGTCATCATTTGCTTTAGCTCCAGCTACAAAAATAGGAGGTGACAATACTAGATTGCATCCTACATGATTGCAGTGCATTTATATTATGTATGAAACGTGCTACTGTCTCTACAGGGTGGGTAGGAAAGTATCCATTTACTAAAAAGAACAGTGGTCCCTCAAGTTACAATGGCATCAGATACAATATATTCAGCATACATTGAACTTGGAGACATTATATGTTGAGTGTGATTTCAAGATACAATGTCCCGGACACTGATACAGCCAATTATCAGGAACATTTTACGTGTAAATCATCTGTATTAGTCAGGTGCATGCAGTTATTAGTAGCGCCTCTCTACAGTAGAGTGCAGTACTACAAGACCTGTACTGCTCTTTACATGTGCCAAGATGAGCGACTCCTTGTTGCACCAAGTGAGGGCCCTATTTTCAGGTACATTGTGTTTAAAGTATATGATCTTAAAGGGTTGTCTCACTACATTGATTCCTCTTACCTCAGTCTTGTTTTCTTGGTTTCACTTTGAATTCAAGGGCGTGTTTACTGGCTTCCACTAGGCTGCAGTAGAAGCCATGTCTGTAGCTATAGCAACCAGTGCTAGCAGCCTATCAGGAAAGATCAAGCAGGTCTGTAGCTATAGTGACCCGAGAAGCTGATGCAGCCTATACAAGAAGTGATATCTCAGAATAGGTAGGGCACTGTTAATTGATATATACTGCAAAGTGACTTGTTTTTACAAGATCTTTAACATAAAAAGCAATACTTGTAGTGAGACAACCCCTTTAAAACTAACCACCTGGGTGAGTGCACTTTTTGCTATCCATAATGAAGTCTGGTGAGTATCAACCTTTCACTATAACGCTGCAACTATTATCTGTATAGTTTCTAACTATCAAGGCAACCAGTGTTTAGCAGTGCTATCTATGTATCATTTGTAATCATCTCTAATGGTTGCAATAACCACTAGGCTGCTTGCAATAAGAAAGCTTATAATTCTGAACTGACCGTGATCTAGATCTACACACCACCACTATATCAACTATGGCTTTGTGCCAGTTTTAGCCAAGAGGCATTGCAAGTTATATTCTTCTTTTATCTACCATTTTTCTCCCTGATGAACGCATAGAAAGTTTGGGGGAAACGCATTGGAGCGTCGGTTGTTTTAGTTACAAGACTGTATTGTATTTTCAGTGTTTGTAGCTAGAGTACTACATTAAAGAGATTTAGAGCCTCATTTAGTTAATGTGCCAATTTATTTTCTTTATTCTCCAGTGTAACCCCTATCTTGCCATTTATGGATCCATAGGGTTTTCTCACTAGGGATAGGTTCTGGGTCGGGGTCACCCGTATTGGGGCGGGTACTCCGCTGTTTGACAGGTAGGGGTATCATTGTTCATCTCTCCCTTTCTCTCTATTTCTAGGTAGGGATAGAAATTCTGTGTGGTCACTTGTGGAGTATATTACTATCTTGTTTTAGTATTGCTATTTGCGGTTACTCCAATATTGTTGCTCAGTTCTATATGCTGGAGTTCTCTGCGCTATACAGCAGTTGGGTTGGGTCCCCATGTACGAATTAGTTTTAAAGTACGTGATCCAACGAAGCTAGTGCCCGTAGGATGGAAAGAGATTTCCAGCAGCTCTTTCTGATGTTACATGTAAGGATGCCTCCTAAATGTATTAGTTATCTGCTTAAATTCTTCAATCTTTATTTTGCATTATGTTGGGACATTTTGGGGAATCAGAACCAATTAGTTCTGTGTTCGTGTTCCATATACAGTGGTTGTCCTGGAACCAATTACTATTGTATGTTGAGGGATCACAGTACTTACAACTTTTGCAAACAGCAATAAATTAGCTTAAAACAAAATATAATCCAATCCCAAAGGTGGTAGAATTTCATTGCCTTCTCTACTTTTATTTCAGGAGGACAAGCGCAGCCCTTGGAAGCTGCAGTATTGCCATCAACCATCAGCGGAGGATAGTGACCATCGTATGGCATTTGGGGAGACCAATCAATATCAATAGACACTCCACAATTAGAGATAATACTATCTTCTGCAAATATTTATTTAGGCAATTTTTTAAAGCCAAACCACACATAAAAGTTTTATAAGCATAAAATAGATTGCACTTGCGGTTTACGATCTCCAGGCATTGGAGTATCAAATGGTCATTTCCATAATTTTAGCAGGTAACGTTTTTAAAGCATTTTCCATTTCAATCCTGAAGGAATATTTATAAGTATGACACCATATGGGTAGGAGTTTGGGGGGTGCTTGGTTTAAAGGAAGAATTCCCTATGTCAGCATAAAAGATACCCCGGCACACCAAAAAAATTATGAAAAAAGTAAAGTAAATTTTATTTACAGTGGAAAAAGTATTATGCCAAAGTGCTCCAAATCACAAAAAATAAAAATTACTCCCAAAAATTAAAGAACAATAAAAAAACAAAGGTTTTTTGCAGATGTAAGTATGTTTCGGAAAAAGGCCCTTTTTATAAAACAACATCTGTAGTAGATGAAGGATGGTAAGATATTTAAAAAGGCAAAAAGTATGAGGCTGGATTGAGAAACACGGGGTCTTAGATGTAGCGCTAAAAAATGGGGCTAGATACATGGAGGGGCCCCTGCTGCCCTGCGCCCCCCCGGAAAGTATACTGACCCCCTTCCATGTATCTATGCCTCTTTTCAGCGTGAATTTAAATACCCAGTGTTTCTCAGACCCAGCTAATACTTTATTCCCCTTTAAAAATTCCTTATACCATTTATCTACATACAGATGTTGTTGATAACCCTTTTGGCCGAAATGTCACTTGGACATCTCAAACCACCTTTTTTGTATTTTCTTAAATTTTTTGGCATAATTTTCTATTTATATGTGTTTGGAGCTATTTTTGGGCATAAAACTTTCCCACTGTAAATAATTTACTATATTTTTGCATAATTTTTTGGTTTGCCGGTGAAAATTCTCTTATGCATTCTCAATCCTGAGACATCCTTGCAAGTGCAATCTAATTTATATGCTTATACACTTATGTGTGGTTTGGCTTTAAAAAATTGCCTAAATAAATATTTGCAGAAGATAGTATTCTCTAATTGTGGAGTGTCTATTGATATTGATTGGACATACGGTGGGTGAGTAGAAGGCACCCAGTATACACTCCTATGCACGCGGTACTGAATAGAAGTCCGTGCTGATATATATTTGGGGAGACCACACTTGCTTGGTGTACAGACTGGCCTTAGTTGTTTCACAACATCCTTTAGAAAGATAAAGTCACATTTCATGCGAGAGGATTTGTGACCCGCCACAATTGTCACTAGTGGGCATGAACGGATCCTGGTGCCATGGCTGAAAAGATCCTAATTGGCTCCAAAGCCATAGTGTGGTTCAGCATGACCTCCTTTCATGTTATTGGCCCATTCCTCATTCGGGATTCAGGGAAGGCAGATTGTTTTCTGGACAGGTTGCAAGATACATGAGGATGTTGTGAAACAAAAAGGGCAGTCTGCATGCCAAGCAAGCATGGTCCTCTCACATATAAAAAATGTGTTTTTTGTACTTACCGTATAATCATTTTCTTGTCCAATTCATTGGGGGAACACAGCACCTTGGGTATAGGCCCTTGCCTTCGGAGGCGGACACTAGGCGGAACAAACGTGTTACCCCCGCCCCGACGGCCTATATCCCTCCTGCTGACGCCAGGCTGATCAGTTGGTACAAAAGCCGTGGCAGGGAGGAGGAACGAAAGAGAACCTTAATTCCATGGCGACAATAACGAGGGCAGGACCTGTGTCCCCCAATGAATTTGACGAGAAAAGGATTTTACGGTAATTTAAAAAATCCCATTTTCTCGCCAATAATTCATTGGGGGACACAGCACCTTGGGATGTCCAAAAAACAGTCCCAGAGGGTGGAAACTAGAAAACTTCATCAGCAGTGACAAGCATCAGCCCACTGCTACCTGAAGTACCTACGGGCGAGGGCTGCAGCCGAGGCCAAGGCATGAGTTGGGTAGAACCTAGACGAGGTATGGGCCGAAGCCCGGGTGACAGCTTTGCAAACCTGCAAAAGCTGAGGTTTGAAGCTGCGCCAACCAGGCGGCACCAACTGCTCGTGAGGAGCGAGCCGTGACCTGCGTAAAATGTGGACCAGATCGAGCTGGCAACGGCGGCCTAGAGGACGCCAGGCCCCTGCACGGACCCTAAGGAATGACCAAGAAGACCGTGCGCACCTAAAGGATTCGGAATAGAGAGGTAGAACCGAATGGCCCTGACCATGCCTACCCAACGTAGCAATCGTCCTCAAAGATGAGAAGACGAGGGGCAAAAGAGGGAGCAGAACTATGTCTTCATCGATATGAAAGATGAAACATCCGAGGGAGAATGAAAGGAACAAGACACAGAGTATCCTTGTCCTTCCGCAGAACCCAGAACAGGGGCCCCGTGGATAGAGCTGCCCGTACAGACACTTGGTGGCTAGAAGTGATGGTCACCCAGAAGGCCACCTTCCATAAAATTAAACACAGGGAGACTTCCCGTGGAGGCCCGGAAGGTGCAGACTGTCCGATTTCCCGAACAGGCATTGCATCCCACGGTTCGAATGGCCTACGAACCCAAGGACCTAAACGTCATGACCCTGCAATAGAAACCTTAAAACCCGTGACGGGGGCCAGCTTGCGCTAACAGAATCGGCAAAACGAACTCTGCCATTTCAAGTGGGAAAGGGCGAGCCCGAGCTCCCGGCCTGACTGTGGAAAAGACGCCACCCTTGGAGTAGAAAAATCCAAAGGGTGAATTTCTGGACAACAACCCAGGACTGAGGCCTGCGTGCCCCAATCATGGTCCGCATAATGGAACCCAACAAAACCAAGTGATCTAGGGTTGCAGTCTCAACAGCCCCGCCGTGAATCTTTAACCGCGGTACAGTGGGTTGGGGCAGAGGGCCCTGCAACAGAAGGACTGGGCGCAAAGGAGACGGTCAGGGACCTGCGGCCCTAAACCTAAGGTGAAGGACACAGCTGGTATGCTCTCGGACCAGAGCTCTCGAGGAAGAAGGGCCCAGAGTTTAAAAAAAGGGCGGGACAGAACAACCTCCCCAAGGGGACCAGCAAGTCCACTCCATGCCGGGGGATTCCTGGCCCTATAACCGGGGGCCCCAGGGATTGAGGCGAAAACGTACCATTCGACTCTCACGTACCTCCCTCCGGCAGGAAAGGGGGAAGACTTCCCCACGAAGACTGGCAATTTTTCCCACCCCCGGAAGGGGAGTTGCCGACCAGGGTGGAGATTCAACCTGCCAGAATCGTGATGTTTACCACCCAACCCGACGGGTGCCCCGATGAGAGGGGAACCCCTGAGAAAGGCCTTAAGGAAATGTTTGGGGTTCAAGCAATTTGGCTGACGAATGATTCCCCGATGCTAGAGCCCCCCGGGGAACCAGGAGCCGGGAACGGGGCCCCCCCTCTGAAACGCTGGCTCTGGGGTGAGACAGCCATTCGGGGGCAAAAGACCCCCCTTTATGTAATACGGGGAAAGGGTAGCCACCAGCCCAGGGTAAGAGGGCCTGGGGGGGGGCAGGCGCACCCCTGAGACCAAGGGCTTGGAGACCCGCTCACGAGGCAGGGTTGCCCCCCGCAGGGAGCAAACAAGGGGCTGCGCCAAAGGACCAGCCCGGGGGGCAGTCCTCAAACTGCCCAAAACCCCCGCATGCAACTCAAAGAATGTGACGGGTGGATAAAAGATAGGGGAGACTATGCTGTTGTTCCCGGGGGTGAGACACCTCACCCTTAAAGAAGGGAGTCTGACATTCTGATAAGGGCTTGGGCCCCTGTGTCATCCTATTAACCCCCGTTTTGGCCCGAGCCCAGGGGGGGGGGGGGGGTGGGGGGTCTCCAACAGGGCCTATCCAGGACCCCGGCTTCCTAGCTAAGGGCTTGGACCCCTTTCTGTAAACCAAACCCTTCTGGTCAAAGCCAGGGACAGAGGAGACCCAGGAAGGGCCCCTATCCAGGCCTGGAGTTTCCTCTGTCCCAAATAGCCCGGATAAAGGGGTTGGACCGCGCTGCCGCATCATCATCTCTGTCTGGCTCAGATCAGAATCAGGGGAGTCCCCCTTTGAAAAGCCGTAAAGCATGGACTTCTACTCCGACCCCCTTGATGGGAGAGGCCGGGGGTAAAGAGGCGAGAGAACCTAACCCCCTCTCGCAAAATCCGGAGGGCTGCGCCCGGGGGTGGACCCTGGGGGTGGAGGTTGGGCAGCGGCACGATGGCATGTCCCTATGACCAAAACCGTAAAACCCGGGGCACCCTGACAGGATGCCCGGGCTAGTGAGCGAGATGATATGGCCCATTATGGTGCCACCGACCCACAGCAGGGGGCGTCGGGCCCAGTGGTGGCCAGCAGCGGAGCTGCGCAACGGGCACAAGGTGCACTGGGACTAGCCAACACGAATATTCGGTGGCAGCGGGCGCAGGCAACGCCAGTCGCCACCGTTTTGGGCGCGGGCGGCTTTTAACCCCTTATGCTTAAAAACGGACATGGCTGCGACGCGCGTGGGGCAGGGATGGATGGCCCACAGGAGGCCAACTTACCATCTCCAGATGCTGTGTTCTCCCCTGTAGCCAGGAGAGCAGCACGCCATCAGGACGCCGAACGCCGGAAAAACGGCATTTAGGCTCCGCCCCCGACACAGGCCCAAGCTGCTGGAGGTCCTGTCCCATCCTGGGACCCTAAATTTGGACTTGCGGCTGGAACGCGGCAACGGCGGGTGAGTGGGACCCCACAGCCCAAGGGGAGACCTCCCCTGCCCCCCTCCGTCAGGGATAAGCCCTGAAGGTGCGGTACCGCAGCGAAAATGCCGCGGAACCGCCAGATTACCTGAACGCCCCGCAGCGTTCCAACATGGAGGGAGGGGACAGGGTGGGCCACAGGAAATCTCCTTTGCGCCCCCCCAAAAAACCTGGGCTGCGCGCCTGGACGCAAGTCGCTCCGCCGCGAGTGGCTGCGCCCTGCGGCATACGGGAGCGAGCGGTGAGGTGCCAGACCAGGACTCTTGTACCCCACTAGGGGCCATGGCCCGACCAAGGGCGACAGCCCCCCACGGGTGCAACCCCTTGCTGCCCAGCACACCACCTAAAACACGGGGTAGGGCGGGGGGGGGGGCACAGGAAAACGGAATTCCTGCGGCCCAGGAAGAAAGTATTAAAAAACAAAAAAAAAACGACCACCCCCAAGACGGAGGAGGTCGGGGTACTCACCTATCTGACGTCTTCGGGCGTCACGGCATCACCCCTTCGGTACCACGCACCATTATGGATTCTGAGGCTACCAGAATCCATAAAAGGCAGCGGAGGCGGCAGGTGGGGACGGGTGAGCGGCGGGGAGGAAGGCCGGCCAGCTAAAGAACTGACTGGGTTCCTGACACCCTCAGGGGGCACAGCGTCACGGTAAAACTACGCATTGACGGCCCCCCTGATAGGTGAGAGCCAGGGGCTCGATCACCTTCCAACGGGTTTGGAGCCAGGTGCTAATCCCCCATGGGGGAACCGTGTTTCAATCCCCTTCCTACAAAGGAAAGAAAAACAACAAACTCTGCAGAGCTGCAAAGCAGCGTCTGCCTCCTACAGACACTAGGCTGAAAACTGATCAGCCTGGCGTCAGCTGGAGGGATATAGGCCGTCGGGGCGGGTCTAAGACGTTTGATCCGCCTAGTGTCCGCCTCCGAAGGCAAGGCCTATACCCAAGGTGCTGTGTCCCCCAATGAATTATTGGCGAGAAATGCAGCTTCCAGAGCTGCTCCCGCCTCGCTATCCTCTATATATTATGCGTCATGCGTATGTGGTGCTGGTTAAAAAAAGTTCTAAGACAGTGTCATACCTAAAAGGGGTTGTCTCACTACATTGATTCATCTCACATCAGTCCTGTTTTCTTGATCTAATTTTGTTTACTGGCTTCTACTAGGCTGCAGTAGAAGCCAGGTCTGTAGCTATAGCAAACAGTGCTGGCAGCCTATCAGGAGAGATTGAACAGGTCTGTAGCTATAGCGACCTGAAAAGTTAATGCAGCCCATACAAGAGGGGATATTGGGGAAAATAGGTAGGTCACTGTTAAAGGGACACATGGGGTTTGGGACAAAGTGACTTGTTTCGGCAAGTTTTTTAAAATAAAAAAATTTAATCCTTGTAGGGAGACACCCCCTTTAAGGGGCCCCCAGTGGAAGGGATTCTTGGGGGCCCCCCCTTTACAGCTACTTTTCCCATGACTTTTTTGCTTTCCCCCTGCCTTTCCCCCTTGAAAGGTAAAATCAGCCCCACCATCCCCAAGGTCCCCAAATGGGGGTTTCCTCTTTCTTTTTTTTGCCCGATCCGAGCCTGGTTTTCTACCCCAACCCACCCGGTAGGGTTTTTATTTTAAATCATTCGCTAAGGTTGGTTTTTGGGTATGTTTTTTTTGGGGACATTAAAAGTCAAATCCACGGGACCCCCAATATTTGAAATGGAACAAAAATCATGCAAATCAAATGTGATCTACAAAAAAATATCATGCCCAGCATTTTCTAACCCCGGGACCATGTTATTCCACTATGTTCAGTTAAATTTTGCAGGCTTTTTTTCAGCCCCGGTAACCCAGCTTTATTTTAACATCTGTATAAGGGTGCGTTCAAACATGGTGGATTCATAGTGCAGATTCAGATTCTTACAATACGAAAAGGATGGGGTTCGAAAACCCGCCCAAATGCTGGGGAAAAAATTTCAAATTAAAAAAACAAGCTTCATGATTCCACTGAGCTGACATCAAACACCATAGGGTTATAGTGATTTTGCTTATTTGCCCTAGGGTGGCCGGGCTGTGGGGGTCGGGGCCTATTTGAGGGGGTGGGATTTGTAAAAAAAAAATGGCCCAAAATCCGACCCCAAAAATATATAATTGGGGGGGTTTCCGGTTTGTTCGATGCAAAGGGAAAGGGGAAAAATTGGGGGCCCAGCCAGTGCTACTGCCCCAAATTATCTTCGCCTTACCCAAATGGGAGTGTAATTGATGACATGGAGCGGGCCCCAAAGTGCCCCCCAGGGGAAAAGCTTTGCTCCCGTGGCAAACAGATTTCAGCAAAATTTTTTAAACCTGCTTTAAAAAGGAAGTGGGAAGGTTAAACCCATTATAAAAAATGACAGTGGCTGAGGAAATTTCCCTTTTAATACCCCGGACATTTTTAAAAGATGTTGCCCCTGTGGTCACCGCTTTGCCCCCCAACCCCAATTTAAAGGTTGAGAGGGCCCTTCCCTTTACCCTGGAAAAAAATTTGGATCAGATGTGAGGTCATTATGCGGATTGATGGAGGCAATACTTTTTTCTCGAAAAAATTAGGGGACTCCACAAATTGTTCCTGCAGTGTTTTGCTATTTACAATTTTTTTGTGTTCTAAATTCTTAAAAAAATTAAAAAATTTTTTTCACTAAACAAGCAAAAGGGAAAAATTGTTTTGAACTTTGGACCTTTCACCCCTTATCTTTCCATCCTTACGGGTTTTGGGTTCATGGGGCTATTTTAATTTTTTATAAAGTCATTTTACCCTTTTTTTTAAATAAATGTGACGTTTTAAGTATTTAGCATCTGCTTATTTTTCTGCAGTTTCTTTCCTGTAATGCATTTTTACCGTTTTGCCCCTTTTAAAAAAAATAAAAATTTGGTTAAATTTTTTTATTTTTTTGAAACTTGGTAAATCCAATTTGGTTTTAATACTGCCTAATCCTTTGGGTTTGGGAATCAGTTTCAAGAAATTCTTGCCAAAAAATTGACCCCAGGTCTCTTTACACTTTCCCAATGTTGGTGCGGGACTGGATTGGGATACAAATACGGGCTTTTTTTTTCAACTCTCCCCCAAAAAGGTGTTCAAAAGATAAAAAACTTTGTTACCATTTTGCTTGTCAGTGTTGTTTTACCTAAATAGCTTGATTATTGTATCATAAGGTGATAAACGCCTGATTTTCCCAAATTTTAAACTCCCAGTAAAGTTATTTTTTTTAAAACATGGGGGGCCGAGTTTGGGGAGCCCGGAGTCGGAGGTTTGGGAATTTGAGGAGTCGGGGCTTTCCCTTTACCCACACCCTGATGTTGGGTTCTGGTTTTCCCAGCCGTAAAAAGTTTTAAAAAATTTAAAAACCCTTATTCCAGAAATCTAAACCCTGGCCGGGAAAGGATTTCCCTCTCTTTTAATTTATGAGCAGTGGGAGATCTGTACAATGTCCTTACCATATCTGTGTATATATCGATGGCTGCATTTAAGCAGTTGATGGCCTCTGATGTTAGCAATTGGGAGAGATAATGAAAAGCAAAAGGTGACCAAAAATTTAAAAAAAAATTACTTTAAAAAATTAGTCAGATACAAAGGGCCCGACCTGGTTTTTTTACAAAGCAAAAAAAATAGAACAGGTAAGAAAATTTTTAAAAACGTTATTATTAAAATTATGATGAATGTAATAAGTTTTTGTTGGGGAAGGCCACAGCTACTATAAAGGTGCCATCAAGGGCTTTCCGCCCGAGCTTGGCTTTACCCCACTGAAATCAGAATTTCCCATTCCTTTTTAGGGTAAGTTCAAAGTATTTGCGGCCAGATTTGAGAAAAGGGAATGGGCTTTCAATATAAACCAAAAGACCGCAAGTACGATATTACTCGACATTCTTCCCTGCGCAAAGTGAATGTCAATGGGAGCCGGCACAGGGTTTTTGAAATAAAAAAACCCCGCGTTTTTGTGGTGCATACAGTATACGCCAAAATACGCCGTTTTGAAATTTTTTCCCCTTTTATATCTGTGATGTCCATAAACATAAAAAGGCCTTTTCAAATTTTTTAGGGGGGACATTAAGGGGAAAAAGTCAGATGGAATTTTGCGATCCTTCTGAGAAAAAGGTTGCGAGAGAGGGAAGGGGGAGTCTGTGATATATAGGGGTTATATGGTAGAGGGAAAGGGGTGGGCTGTGTTTTATATATAGGGTTATATGATTTGGGGGGGGAAGCTGAGGTGTGTGTTTTATAGGGTTTTTTGGGTAGAGGAAAAGGGGGAGCTCTGTGAATAAATTTGGGTTTTTTGGGAAAGGGGTGGTTTTGGAAAGGGGAGAAAGGAACTATTGATATATAGGGTTATATGATTTAAAGGGGGAGAAGCTGAGGTTGTGATATATAGGGTTATATGATAAGGGGGAGAAGTGGGGGCTCTTTTGGTGTATATTGGGGGTTTTTGGGTTTGAGGGAAAAAGGAAAATGGGGCTCTGTGATATTTAGGGTTATATTTATAAAGGGGGAGGAAAACTGGGGGCTTTTAAATATAGGGTTATATGATAGAGGAGGGAAGCGGGGCTTTTATTTAAGGGGTTTTTATGTTTGAGGAGAGAAGCTGAGCTTTTATTTATGGGTTATATGATAGAGGGAGGGGGAAGTGAGCTCTGTTTATATTTAGGGGTTATTTTCTTTAAAGCTGAATCTGTGAATTTAAAAATCAAAAAGAAAGTCTTAGAAATGAAAAAAAAGTATGCTTTGTCCCCCCTATACTGTTATTGGGTTTTTTCTCTACCACACTGATACAGAGAAAGCCCGGGTTAAAATTTCTGTATGTGGGGGGGGAAAGCCCGGGGCTTCATTGGTTTTCCCAAGGGGCCCGCCAAATTTTTCTTTTTTTTATTTAGAAATCCTTTCTCCAAAATAAAATAATCCCCATTTTCACAGAGCTCTTGTGGATGGGGAAAAACACCCCGGGGGTTTTCTTTTCAGCACAAAAAGTTGTTATTTTTTGACAAACTTTAACCTTTTTGACCTTTAGCCTTCTGCCCTGCTGTTAAAAAACCCCTCTTTTCACCAATGGCCCCTTTTAACAAGCCAACCAAAGGAAATAGCAGTTCCCATATGCCAATCAATGCTGTAGAACTTGGGCCCCCGCCCCCCAAACCCGAAAGTTTGGGGAAACCCAAAAAAAGGGGGTTGAAGAACGGGCTTGTTTTAAAAAAGCATGGGGAGGGAAAAACCCCCTTTTAAATTTTTTTTTAAAAAGAAACAGTCCCTGGATTTGCTTTCATTGGAACTGTGGGTTGGGGCCCCCAAAATTTTTGGAACTCGGCCATCTATAAAGCTTCATTTTGACCAAATAAACAAAATGAACAATTGTCAAAGAGCCAAAAACAGAGAATGGTCCAAGACCTGCACGTATTCTCGCAGCCCGAAAACTTCCCAGGAACCGCCCGTTTTAAATTACCGGGAAATGAAACCCAAGGGTTATGCCCCGAGGCCAGATTATTTATTTTATGTACCACCCGTTTTAGGAAGGGGATTGTAAGGGGAAATTTTAAAATCTTATAAATGGTATAGTTTTGGGGGAAAGATCCCAAATACAATTTTTGCAAATTTGGGGCTAGGAGCTTTTGATTTGAAGTCCTCCAGCTTTAAAGAAGAGCTCACATAGAGTAAACCTGTGATTATTTGCTAGGGTTGCACAATGTACTTCTGGTGCAGATTTTTTAATTTTTGTTCCTGTTTTTTAAATTTGGTCTTTAAAAAAACCCCAAAGGTTTCATGAAAATCTATTCCCTACAATTCCCTTGAAAAAATTCCCTTAAAATTAACAAAAAAATTTCTCCCAAAAAATAAACTGGGGGGAAATTCTGTAGAGGCATTTAAAAAAGGAGTGAAGTTTAGCTGGGTTTTCTTTAGCTTTTTTGTTATATTTGGGTTTTTATTGAGTGCTAAAGGGGCTGTCGAGCAAACCAATAAGGCGGGCCCAAGGGGGGGGAAAAAAAAAAAAATGAATTTCCTTTCCCACAGGTCCATCGGGGGAACCCAGGGGGCTCCCAGCAATCCGCTAATATTCACTTCCAGGGGTTCTGGTCTCAGCACACTTAGGGTTGTTTTTCCGCGTCTTTGGGGCCGTGCGAAAATCCGCTTTTCTGATGGTCTCTGGGTTCCTTTAGAACGGACCCAGGGGACGGTTTAACAAAATTTTTAGTGCTTTATCACTGCCCGGGAATGACCCGCACCAGGGCGTTCCATGAGATCGCCGCTGCGCGGGGTTTTTTTGGCCTTCGGGTTGTTCTTGCGGATGCGGGCAAAAAAGGGTTTCATGTTTTTCTTGGGTTTTCATTTAAAGGGGACCGACAGGGGCCCATAAAACATGGAAACGGGATTCCCCATTTTGAAAGCCCCTGTGTGTCTGTCATTTTCCGGCAGTGATAAAATCACTGCTAAATTTTTAGGTGCTCTCTGGGTCCGTTCTGGTTTTACCCAAAACACGCATAGAAAAGGGAAAGTTACACAGACGCAAGACGCCCCTTTTTGAACATACCTTTTCAATGGGTTGGCCCTTTTGGGGAGTGGAGAGAACCTGGAAGTGAACATGAATGGAATTTGGGCCCGGGGAACCTGGAGCAAAACTTTTTTTTTTTAACCCAGTTTGGCCCTAGAGAAGAGTAAATTTTATTTGCTGTGCAAACCCCTTAAACTGTAATGAGTATATTTAAGAAAAATTGGGGAGCCAATGTTGTTTAGATGTGAGTAAAGCTCTGTGTTATAGTGTAGAAAAAAAAAAAACCCTTTTGAAACACACCCAAAGGTGAGGGCTGGAAAACCCGGTGAAAACATCGCGAAAATTTCCTTTAGGGCGCTTTCTTATAGGCCCTTTCCCCGCATCGACAAAAGGGGGGCGGCGTCATTTTTTACTCTGAAGTGCTTGTGTTTGTTTGGGGCCCCCCTGACCCGAAGCATTTCCCCTGCAGCTAGAAAAAAAATAAAAAAAAAAAATAAAAAAAAAAAACCTTTAAAACCAAAGGGAAAAAGTAAGGGGTATGTCTATACAGATACAAAAACCATGTATTTTCCCGGGGGATTCAAAAACGCTGAAAATACAAAGTTTTTAGGCAGCCCAAAAAATTTTTTTTTTTTTTAAAAAACCCAAAAAAAAGTTTTTTTTAAGAAAAATTTTTAGGAAAAAACTTAGGCAAATACAAAAAAGGGAGCATAAATAACAAAGGGGTACAGTTATTTTTTTTTTAAAATATTTGTTATTTAATTTATATCCTCCAATTTTTAAAGTCACATCACAGAGAGGTACAGAAAGTCTTAGGAGCTGATAGTTTAATTTTTTCCCTAGCATTACAATTATATTGGATGCAAAAAGGAACGCGATTTAATAACAACCACCCTTAACAGAAAAACCCATTCTAAACCAAGAATTAGTGTGTGTGCCCCGTCACTTTCCCCTTTGTGGGGACTCTTGTACCTTTCTAGGAGGCCCGTTTGTATGGGGATCTGCAAGCAACGTTCTGGGGTCATAGGGGGCGATCAGGCGCGCGACCCAGGGCCCTATAGATCTTACTGGGTACCCAAAGTGATTAAGGATGGCCCAAGGCGTTAAGGGAGTCAATGAGCCCTGCCAACCCAAGAAAATTTATTGGGCACCCGCAAAGTGGTAAAATATTTTTTAAAAAGGGAGGGTGGCATTTAAGTTTTATCCAATCCTGTAGGTGGGAGTAAAAAAGACAACCCAATGTCGAGTACAGTTTTCCTGGAATAAAAAAGAATTTCAGTGAGACATGTAGGGTCCCGGGAGGGGTTTGTCCTCCGGGGGTTAAGAATAATAGGTATATTTTGGGTCATCGGTACCCGGGGAACCCATTTTTCATTCAAAAAACTAAGGATTGCTGCCAAAAAACCTTGGATTTGGGCAAATCCACAATAAATGGAAGAAGGTACCCGGGGGGCAGAAAGAAATTTCGGACGAGATCGGAATTTTCTGGGTTTAAAAATTTTGCAAAGCGTGGTGGGTTTTAATTGCTCGGTGTAATATGTTAATTGGGTTACTCTTCCCCATATTTTGGAGATACTATTTTTGGGGGTCTCCAAGGTACAGCCCCTTTATCATCCTTTATGGGTCCCACATCTCCTTCCCAAGTGCTCTTCTTCCCCCCGGAAAGGGTCACCCAACTTTATTTTTAATGCAAAGCTAGGAGCATGTTTGGGGACTCTCGGGGGGGGGGGATAACGCTGGGGGGGCCAGGAAAATCTTGAAAAAAAGATGTGGTCGTCGGAATTGGTTGCAGGGCGTTTTCTTAGCTGGAGATAATGGAAGAAATGGGTTTTTGGGGTACCATAAACGCTGCTAGATCCTGGAATGATTAAGCGTTGAATTTTCATTTTTAAATTGGTTATGTATTCCCCCCTTTCCCCTTCCCTATAAAGCTTTCGTGTAGAACTCCTGCATTTATTATTGTCCCACAGGGGGGCTATGCGTCTACACCTGTTGTAGTATGTTTTCACCCGTTCCCTATTAAGAGACACGCTTGAGAAAAGGAGGAACTTGGTAAAGTGGAGGCCCCAAGAGGTTTTCCGAAAAGAGAAAATGAAAGGGTGCCCTACACCGGGTTCCAGGGGTTTCCCGTAAATTTAAAAGAAGAAACAACCTTAGTTTCCCAGGTGTTTTTTTTTTTCTCTGTCGTTTTCTGGCCGCCGTATTATACAAATGTTTTACAATATGCCGGGGGTTTTTAGTTTTGCCGTCGGTTCGCATACATTCAATTTTTTATAGGCTGACGACAAAAAAAAAAAAAAAAAAAAGAAAAAAAAAAAAAAGAAAACGAAAACCGACCACAGTCTTTGACAAATCAGTGACGAAAAACCGCGGTCGTGCAGGACGGTTTTTATCTGCTGCTGTGTGGATCCAGCCTTTTATATTCCTGTGCTGCTGACTCTTGCTGTAGTGTTAACACAACCAACCGCAAAAACCTGAGGAGATACCCGTTTGGGCTATGTCTACACAGCACGGGTTTTTCCATCGGATTTATGGCAGATTAAGTATTTAGAATTAACCAAAAATCTGACGGTTCTTAGTGTTGTGTAGCCCTCAGAAGAAAAATCCGTGCTGCAGTCTACACAACACAGACCTTTTCCGGTCAGTCTTAAAATCTCTCAGATTCCGGTAGATTTTTAAACCTGCTGGATCTCCCGCAGAATTGCCGCCAGATTCCCGAGGGCGGCAAATCCGAAAACTGACTGGTTTTAGTGCAAATATGTTCCAAAAAAACCATGATCCTGTGATGTTAAAATGCCGTCAGATTTTGGACAGCATTTTAATATTGCTGTGTAGACATAGCCTTACATTTTTACTCAATTTACTTCCTGTCTACCTGGTGCAGAATCCACATAAAAACCATGTCAATAAGAGACAGGTAAAAAAAAATTTTTCTGAGATTCCAGCTTCCACTGAGAGATAACAAGGCAAAATGTACCTGGATGTTGCTGTGGCATGCACATAAATTGTGCACCAAAACCTGTTTGAAAATCCATCATGTTAAGAAGATCTAACACTTTCATCGTCACCATCCAAGCTTCTTTTACCAAGACTAAGTACGACTTTTTCAGTATGTAACCAGATCTTTAAAAGGTTATTGACTAAAGTATTACAAATAATTGACTAAGTCATAAAATAATTCAATCCATATACAGTATACATACATATATAAGTAAAAGAAACAATGAAAAAGGGTCAGCACCTCCAAACAATGTGAAATAAATGGCGCAGGTGCGTGACGTCATGAATGCAGCACAAATGCAAGAACATAAACCGATATGTTCAACTAATCAAAGACTGTGTGAAGGGTTTTTTTACAGAAGTCCTGACTGGAAATGAAGGTAGCAGCAGTTTCACTGTATAAGGGTATATTCACATGGCATTTTGGATCCGAAAATCGCAACCAAAAACGCAACGTCTGTTGGATCCAAAAAGCATCCAACATGCAGCTGTGTGTTTGGATGCGTTTTGGCTGCGGCAGGATCGCACCCTATAGTTTTAAATAGTGCGCCTGCTGCATCTTTCGGACCAAGAATTGACATGACAATTCTTAGAACGGATCCAAAAGACGCATGTAAAACACTGATCGGCGATCACTTGTCTGAACGGCGATGCGTGTTTTACATTGAAAGCAATGTAAATTACACTGCATATTGCTAGATATGTTGTTGGGTACAAAAGACGGATCCAAACACGCTTCTAATAACGTATGTTCACACGGACTCCACACTGTGTGAACATACCCTAATAGGTTGACGACTGCACACTAAGCTGCGGGACTGGAGAGTAGGCTATCTGGCTGGGCTCTCCACTGAGAAGGAAGGACGGATTGTTGCCATCTCTGACTTCTCAATTAATGCTGTATATACAAAATAGCAGGAAGCCTCTCAGCTTTAACTGGGGGGTTTACAGTTTGATTATAAGGCTAGGTCTACACAGCATAAATCAAAAAACTTATCAAAAACCAAAAAACAGCTTTGAACATTAGTTTTTTGTCGAAAGCAGCTGTGTTTCTGCCGACTTTTTTGGGTGGTTTTCAGTTTTTTGGCAGTTTTTAATATATGCAAAATTCATATACCTTGTTAAAAACCCCCGGCAGTTTTTCTGCAGAACCGTCCAAAAACATCTGGCAGTTTACCTAGACCTCAATAGTAAATTTTCTGCCATGATCTGTCATTTTTTGCAACATGTTTCAAAAAACGAAGGCAGAAAAAGAAAAAAGACTACAGAACATTTTTACTATTAGGCCTCATTCACAAGGCTTATTTCTCCGCGGATTGGCGCAGTACTCCGCGCCAGATTTGCACAGCAGTACGGCGCCAATCCGTCGGAATAATTACGGTAATCCACTGCTCTCATAGAGAACAGTGGTTTCCGTCGCTCCCCCCCGCTCGGCGAATCCGCCGCGGGGGGAGAAAGTGACATGAACATTATTTACGGCGCATACGCGTCGTAAACAATGCATTGTCTATGGGGCCGGAGAGCGGCGCCCCCGCCCCGCTCCGGCCCCGCCCCATCCCGCCCTTTATTCACGCCGGATTTGTGAGCGCAATCCGGCTCACAAATCCATCGGGAATAAGCCGTGTGAACACGGCCTTAAAGTCTTTGGGATCTGTTTTCAGTCGTTTTTTTCGTTGCTTTTAGAAAACGAAGAACGTTGAAAAAAAATGACTGAAAATGAATCCAGTGGAGACAGTGTAAAGATGCATGTATTTTGAATGTCTGAATGCACTTTTTGTTTTTTAAATGCATCATAAAAACCATTGTGTTGCATTGCTGAGACAGAAGACCCCCCCCAACAGCAGAAAATTTACAGCCTACTGTCGACTTACCTGTTCACTCCACTGTGGGGCTCCCTACACTCACTTTCTGGAAACTCTATTGGGAGGCCTGTGCTGTCGAGTAGTCTGTTGCTCTTATTGCTTTTCATCCCTTTCCTATTTTAAGGAACACTCCCCCTCTTTCCCTTGTCTGATCTTAGGGGTTATTTAGCATTTGCTGGCTCTTCTCTTTCCCAGTATCTTCTGGCTCCGACCTCGGCTTTTCTCATAAACAAGCTACTTATCTGTCTGTGTAGCTGCTGCTAAACTGTAGCTGGGAACTATTTTAGGAACCTACAGTTTATTAACTTTTTTTTACTGGTCACTTATGAGAAAACGGAGAAACAGTAAAAATTAAAAGATTTACAATTGTATTTTGGGTAACAGTCACCACTAATTGGCATGTAACAAATTTACACATTATGCTTTCAATAAAGAATGTCAAATTTTGATTTATCTGACCACAGAACAGGTTTCCATTTTTCCTCAATCCATTTTAAACTAGATTCAACCCAGAGAAGATGGCAGCATTTCTGAATTTTATCGATATATGGCTGTTTATTTGCATGACAGAGCGTTAACTTGCATTTGTGGACTGAACAGCAAACTACGTTCACAGACAATGATTTCTGAAAGTATTGCTGAGCCCATGCAGTGATTTGCAAGACTGAATCATGCCCGTTCTTAATGCAATGCCACCTGCCAGCCCGTAGAACAAAAGCATCCATTGCTGACTGTCAGCCTTGTCCACATGGATTTCTACAAATTCTCTAAGGGGCCGTTCACACGGCTTATTTTGGGCACGGATTCCAACCGTATTGCGCGCCATACTGTGCTGCAGTACGGCTGGAATCCATCCCAGCCAATACGGTAATCCACAGTTCTCATAGAGAACTGTGGATTCCGTCCCCCCTCTATTCGCCGAGTGGAAAGAAAGTGACATGTTCATTATCCCGGCGGGATACGCACCGTGGATAATGAAAGTCTATGGGGACGGGATGCTGCGCCCCCGCCCCTTATTCAAGCCGTAATTGCGGGCGAAATCCGTCCCGCAATTACGGCTTGAATAAGCCGTGTGAACCGGGCCTAAATCATTTTATGTTACTATGTATTGCAGATGGCGACATATTCAGTCTTTGCAATTATAAACTAGGAACATTTTTCTGAAATTGTTCCATAATTTATAAATGCAGTTCTTCACAAAATTGGTGAACCTCTGACCAACTTTCCTTCTGAGAGACTCTGCCTCTCTATCATGCTTTTTTTTTCCATTTTTACATAGTCATTTGACTTCGTAAACCACTTGCCAACTGCCCAAAGACTTTAGATGTCCGGGCAGTGGCTGTATATATCTAAAACATCCATGAAAAGGTCGCAGCTGCACACTAATTGCGGGTAAGGGCTGGTTATCAATAATAGCTGGGCTGTCCACTGAAAAGGCAGGAACGGTTTATTACCATCCCTGCCTTTCTGATCGCTGTGTATATGGTGCTCAATGAACGCTATGTACGCAAACAGGCAGGAAATCTCTCGGCTTGTCAGCCCCAGTTGCAGAGGAAATCAGGAAAAAAAATAGTAATATAAAACTGCCTCCACAAAGGTCTTTATGTCAAATAAAATAATTTTTAAAAAGCACACACACAAAATAAAATGTTATTAAAATATTAATACTGACAGTCCAAACCACAACTTATAGCCCTGCCCCTGACAACCTAAAAGTTTATAACACCTAGACATAAATGTCAGTGATGGAAAAGTGACAATTATAAAACTTAATTGTAGCTGCACTTTTGCGGTCTTTTTTAAAAAAAATAATAATAACAAAAGGAAAACTGTGAAAAACAGACTGTTTAAAAAATAAATTTTACTATTTTCCCTTCTAAAAAAAAAATAAATAAATAAATCCATATAGCCTATATATAAAAAAGGCTAAAAAATACTTGTAGGATAACCGAGTGCAAGAAAGAGTTATAGCGTTCAAACTAGTGTTTATTACAGAAAAAGGAAAATGTGCCTGGTCGGGAGGGGGGAAATGGCTCAGTCAAGAACTGGTTACAAATTGACCCCTAGCTGATTTTCGTTAGTACCACTTACCTTTCCAGCTTTAAGTTAAACCTACCCAACTCTTCTAAAATATATGTTGCTGCCATCAATATTTGAATACATTTTATTGAATAGAACCCATATAGTTGCAAAGTTAGACATCTTTCTATGTTCTGTTGGAAATAAAATATGGCAAAAAGATTTCAAAATCATCGCCTTCTTGTTTTCTTTATATATTTCATATAACTATTTTGGAATTTTGGGCATCAGACAAATTTCAACGTTTCTGAATTGAAATAAACCCCAATCATTTAAGTAGTAATGAATGCAGAATCATACTCCTCTCTCTTTAGATATGTAAAACAATAACGATATGTTTAAACTGCTTATTTTGGGGCGTATTTTGCGCTGTACTGCGCTTAATACGCGGGGAAATGCACCCCATAATTACGGTAATCCATAGCTCTCATAGAGAACTATGGATTACGCCTCCTCTCCCTGCTCGCACAATACGATGATATTGTACACGCGGGGTGATTTGTGACTTGTCTATTATTTGCGATGAATACGCGCTGCGAGTAATGTATGTCTATTCATTACTCGCGCCGCGGGAGTACGTGCGTATTAGCGTGAGCTCCTGAAACACATGATGTACTGCGGCGCGTACTGTACATTGTGTGAATATACCCCAAGGCCTCGTTCACACGGCTTATTTGGGCACCGATTTCAGCGTGCCGTATTTGCGCTGCAGTACGGCTGGAATCCGTCCCAGTCATTACGGTAATCCACAGTTCTCATAGAGAACTATGGATTCCGTCTCTTCTCCCCGCCCGGCGAATCCTTCGCAGGGGTAGAAAGTGACATGCACATTATTTACGGCATGTACGCGCTGTGAATAATGAATGTCTATGGGGCCGGCGAGCTGCCGGCCCCCCGCCCCGCTGCACTGCGCCATTGTGGGGCGAAATCCGTCCCCGCAATTACGTCAGCTTTAAGCCGTGTGAACATTGCCTAAGAAGCAGGCCACTTGGACGATGGTTTTTATCAGCCCATCTATAGTTGTGTTGTTTACCTTCAAAAGACCAAACAATGACTAGTCTACACAAATGGACCACCTACTTCAACTAGCCATTCAGAACTAACAGAAGCCATACACAATGGACGCATGTCAACCAAAGCAGAGAATTTTTTGTGGGAGGCTGTGCATGTGTATAAAGGGGTAGTCAGGAGGAATAGCTGCCAGCTTAATGAGTGTTGGCTTCATTAACACTTTTACATCAGTAAATAGTTGGTATAGGTCCAAGACTATAATGACATTTCATGTACTGGGCATAGAAACTTCTGATGGAAGCTATGCACCAGCTAACATGATTGGAAAGCGGGGGCCTCATGTATGAAAACCATCTAGGTGTAAGGCTATGTCTACACAGCAAAGTGAAAATGGCTTAAAAAAAAAATCTGACAGCATTTTCACTTTGATGAATGGAGTCACAACGCCGTTTATTGTTTTTTTTACGCAATAAGCAGTGGTCGGATTTCTGATTCCCTGTGTCCCAGTGCTTTGGGGCTGCGGAAATGTGACGTCGGTCCTGCAGAATATAGAACTGTTCTATGTTCTGCTGGTCGGTTTTTGGTTTAGGAAAACCTCAGTGAAAAATCCGTGCTGTATAGACTACAGTGCGGATTTTCTATCGAGAGCTACACAGCGTTGGGAACGGTCGGTTTTTCAGCAGATTCAAAAAAAAAATACTGAATCTGCTGAAAAATTGACTGAAATCCAGTGCTATGTAGACAAAGCAACCAATCAGGACTCTCCTTTCATTTCATACAGTGCTTTGAAAAACTGAAAGGGGAGCTCTGATTGGTTGCTATGGGCAACAAAGACAGTCTTAGGGTAGGTTCACACAGCTTATCTCGCGTAATTGCGCGTATTTCACCACGTGTTGTGCTTAATACGCGGCGAAATGCGTGCCGCAATTACGGTAATTCATAGTTCTTTATTCATAGCATAAAGAGCTATGGATTACGCGTCGACTCCCCACGTGTACAATACGATCATATTGTACACGCGGGGGGAGCATTGACATGTCAATTGTTATCGGCGATTACGTGCCGCTGACAATACACCTCTATGGGGCCGGCACCGGCCGGCCGCCCCCCCCCCCCTCCCCCTACCCTATCTCCCGCTTTGGAATTACGCTGATCAGCGTGTGGTTCCAAAACACCCGGCGTATTGCAGCGCATACTATACATGACGCAATAAGCCGTGTGAACATACCCTTAGACCTAGACAGTTTTCATACATGTCGCCCCAGGTGTCTAAAGGAGGACAAACCATAGCACCCTGCAGAGACAGACACTTACCGCTCCAGTTCTTGGCCATCTTGAACATGTTCGCCGCTCGCGCGTACATTTCACAAGCCTCTTCTATCTTGGTGTTTCCACTACAGAAAAGGAAAAATTTTAAAGAAAGAATAGTTAGCGTTTCTGGTTCAGAGATTCTAATTATTTATACTTTTCTATATCATAGTTTTCTTGCATTAAAATTGTTACAATTTAAAAAAAATCATTTACATCTACAACACTGGATTTGTGGGTTTTCTGCTCCCATTTTCTATGATATATTTTACTCCTTTAACTTATCATATATAGAACGAAAAGGATGCCAGCTCACCGTCAGTGTTCCACCCCTGGACGTGCACGGATAGACTGGAAACAAGTCTCAGGTGATCCAAACAAACGAAGAGGAAGTCCAGCTCAAGACCAGGTAGGTAGAAAATATGAAGATAGCCTTTATTCCAAATGCATTAAAACAGAGTCGACATGACCATGATGTAGTTGTAGTAAGAAAGCGCTAACGCGTTTCGGAAGATTATTCCTTAATCATAGCGTATATTGCATAACAAAGCTTTCCTTTAAATAGACCTATATCCGGTCACATGTGGTAGGAAAAATAACTTTAACCCTTGCACCTCTGGTATATTATTGAATATATAAAATATACGAAATCAAATATATAAAACATACAAAACCTACAATAACATCAATATTGATAAAAAAACATCCTGTCTCTTGTTCATACCTGCCGGATAACGTGAGCCTAATTGGTAGATCCACCATGTCTCCCTATTTAATAATTTTTTGTTGTGATCACCACCTCTAACGGGCTTAAACACTCTCTCAATGCCTCGGCACTGCAGATAGAATTCTCTGTCAAAACTGAAGTAGTTATGTCTCAATAAAAAGTCTATGGCCATAACCAAACATTCAGCGTTAAAAATCAGGATCCGAAGGCGCCTGTCTGATATACGCAAACCACTGTCTGGGAATATCGATGGCTTCTAGGCATTTCATCGAACATCATAATAGGAACACTTCAGGATTTTCTTTTTCGGGCATTGAGAGAGTGTTTAAGCCCGTTAGAGGTGGTGATCACAACAAAAAATTATTAAATAGGGAGACATGGTGGATCTACCAGTTAGGCTCACGTTATCCGGCAGGTATGAACAAGAGACAGGATGTTTTTTTATCAATATTGATGTTATTGTAGGTTTTGTACGTTTTATATATTGGATTTCGTATATTTTATATAGTCAACAATATACCAGAGGTGCAAGGGTTAAAGTTAATTTTCCTACCACATGTGACCGGATATAGGTCTATTTAAAGGAAAGCTTTGTTATGCAATATACGCTATGATTAAGGAATAATCTTCCGAAACGCGTTAGCGCTTTCTTACTACAACTACATCATGGTCATGTCGACTCTGTTTTAATGCATTTGGAATAAAGGCTATCTTCATATTTTCTACCTACCTGGTCTTGAGCTGGACTTCCTCTTCGTTTAACTTATCATGTCATATTTTCAAAGTGAATGATTCCCAAAGGTTGATTTGGGTCCAAAACGGTCTAAAAGTTAGGACGGCAGAGAGGGCTCTGATAAATCCAATTTCATTTTGCTCAGTATCACATGTGATAAACCACTGAGCTGGGCAAGGGGAAAGCCCCTAATAAATAAATCAAGATACAAGGAGCATAAATAAGATTCTGATCGGGGAGAATTTATCTTTGCAATAAAGTACATTAATTAAGAAAGTGCCCTTGAATATGCTATTATGGTATTGGTTCAACACCAGAAACAACCCATGGACAAGATTGGCGCCATTTCTATTGGCGCCTCATTTTCCTTATCTTATCCATTTGTTCTAATCTGCAGAAATTCCACGTGGCCTCATCCAGACATAGGAATCTGTTTGCAATTGCAACTTCAACACCCCCAATGAAGCATCAATGAGACTTGGGGCGCCTTCACGCGGAGCATTTTTGAGGCATTTTTTTTGCAGAAGGCACAGCAGTTAATGCTGTACATATCTACACAAAAAAACGCATAAAAAAAACCTACAGTGTGAACGCACTCTTGGAGTAATTAAAAAAAAAGAAATAAAAGAGCTTTAGGTTCACCATGAATCATTTCGCAGCTTCAGTATCAGGCACAGGTGGCGTAGAATAAAAGCTAAAACAGCCTCCTGACCTCAATCTTCTTCATCAAATCAGCAGCTTGTACGTTTTCAAGTCTGGATTAACAAGTATCAACTTGCATAATGATGGGTTGTGTCCCTAGACAGATCCAACATGCCCGGTGTTTACTGAGGTCAGCGCTATAGTCTGCATGCTGGAAGGAGGACTGAGAAGGTGTTTGCCGGGTCTAGTTTTAGTTGTTGTATCCAATATAAAGTCCTGTTTTTATGTCATTAATTATGTTATCGAGTTGATGGTTTAATTAAAAAAAGATGCATGTGGTTACATTATAAAGGGGTTGCCTGGTTATATTATTAGAGGAAAAAAAACCAAAAACATACTGTTGCCCTATTAAAGTAAAAAAAGTTCTCCTCGCCTCTCCTCCCAGCTCACATCCAGCACTGCGCCGTCCTCACTCTCCACTGGTCTCCCGTTTCCTTCCAGTCTCGATTACTTTTTGGCCGACAACACCGCTCGGAGCACTTACTTACTTTTGAACGGTGATGTCAGCCAATGGCATGTGCAGTAGTGATGTTTTGTTCGAACCAAGTCCAGAGCAGTATGGTGTAAGAAAAAATTTTAAACGGACAACCCCTTTAAGCATTTATGTTCGATTAAAGGGGTTTTGTCACAAAGTAAAATTGACGTGGGAAGCTTGCAAATGAAATAATAAACATTTTCACCATTCATTATCATTAAAAATTCTGCACCATTTTTGTTTTAGCTGCTCCTTTACTGATCCATTGTTTACAGCTCGTCTCCAGGGGATACGACCACGGCTGAGAGCTCCTAAGTCCTGGTCAGTGTAACGGCGGGAGTAGTGGATCCACTGGACCACTGCAAGCGATGGTAACAGCCGCGTCAGGGAGCAGGGTCTAAGTAGGTCCCAGTTTTCACCAGAGCCCACCGCATAGCAGGATGGACTTGCTGCGGCGGGAGTCCTACCAGGTCGCTACCCCTGACGCGACTTGCCTGCGGTGGCGACCGAGGTGTAGCAAGATACCGAAACGTAACACCAAACTCGTAGTCGTGGACAGGCAGACAGGTCAGGGCAGGCGGCAAAGGTTTGTGGTCAAGAAACATAGCAAGTGGTCGGTAATGCAGATGACGCTTTTTCTATGGCACGAGGCACAATAGATCCAGTGAGGAAGTGACAGAGGAGGTACCATTATATAGGACCAGTGGCTGGCAATTGACCAATTACCAGCGCACTGGCCCTTTAAATCTGAAAACTGCCGCGCGCCCTAGAGAGCGGGAGTGCGCACAGCAGCCGGCAGAGGACCGCGCAGAGACAGGAGCACGGCTGGGTAGGTACCTGCTCCCGGGGACGCAAGGGCTGTGGAGTCGGTGCACATTTTGCAGGAGTCGGAGTCGTCATAAAAGGGACCAACTCCGACTCCCAAAATATAGAATAGGTTGGTCCAGTAAGTTGGATGCAGTGCAAAGAGCAAGAGGAATTGGTCCGGCCAGTGCTACTGCTCCCATATCTTCAGCCTCATCACATGAGGAGTGTAATTTGACATGGAGCAGGTAAAGCGCTGCCCCAGGGGAGAAGATTCCGCTCGCAGGGCAAACAGATTTCAGCTAAATTTTTCACCTGCTTTCAAAGTAGAATAGTTCAACCATTCATCAACACTGACAGTGGCTGAGGCAATTCCTTTATACCCTGGTGACATTGTTAGAGATGTCACCCCTGTGGTCACCTCTTTGCCCCCAAGTTAGTGTAAAGAGGCCGTTCTCTAGCCTGGAAATAATGAGATCAGATGTGAGGTCATGTATGCAGGATCTGATGGAGGCGATACTATTTCTCAGAACAAATTCAGAGACTCCACAAATGTTCCTGCAGTATTTTGTATATTTACATTTTTTTGTGTTCTAAAGTCATATCCAATAAATATATTTTACACTGACAAGCAAAATGGTAACATTGTTTTGAGCCTGTGACTTTCAGGCTCCATATCTCTCCATCCACTACAGCTTTGTACATGAGGCTACTGTAATTTTATATACAGTCATCTTACCTATCTTCTACATAAATTTGACTTGCAAGTATTTAGCATTTGCTTAGTTCTGCAGATTCTTTCCTGTAACTGCATTGTTACTGTTTTGCTCCTAAAAATCAAAATGTAAATTTTTATTATTTTGCTAGTATTTGAGAAATCAACCTTTTGGCTTTCATCACTGCCTAAATCCTTCTGGGCTCCTAACCAGATTCAAGCAGGTCTTGACCAAAATCTGATCCCAGGACTCTTCTACCCATTCCCAATGTTGGTGCAGACTGGACTTGGATACAAATACAGCTTTTTCTTCAACTCTACCCACAAGTGTTTAAAAGATCAAAACATTGTTACCCTTTTGCTTGTCAGTGTCTGTTCTACCTAAATAGCTTGATTATTGTATCATAAGGTGATAAACAGCTTGATGTTACCATTGTACTAAAGTACAGTTATCACTTAAACATGCACCGTGTATGAGGGAGTCAGGAGTCGGAGTCTGAGTCGGAGGTTTGGGAAATTGAGGAGTCGGAGTCGGGGCTTTGGCTTGCAGACTCCACAGCCCTGCCTGCGGGTCCATCCGTGACAGTCAGACATCACCTCTCCTCTCAGGCAGATACTGAGTGTTCAAACCCCAGGTGCTGTCATTCTACTCCTGTCCTCTGTACTCCTTAGTAATTAGTCAAACAGTGCAGGGTTGGTTCCTGCAGGGATTTGAACCTAGGACCCTTGTGCCTGGAGACAAAAACTTTACCTCTCAGCTACTCACAATGCTTTTCTTTGACTACAGAGAGAAAAGGCCTGGTGATGTCATCCTGCTGGGTCACATGATATACAATTCAAACAAATCACACACGCCCCCTTCTGAGCACACAGAGCAGGATACAGGAGGTATAAAAAGGAGATTGTGGCAAAACCCCTTTAAGGGTGCGTTCCCACAGCAAAGACCAAATACTATATGGATTTTCCGACCGGTATTTGGCCTTTTTTTTGGCACGCAGCGAGACGGCTTTTATCCATGACTTACGAATTCGCCCGTTCCCCTTCGCACCCACATGTTGAGGTTCTGCCCGAAAACTGGGCGGAAGAATGAACATGTTCTAAGTTTTTAAAAACGTCAACAGTGTAAAAAACTGTCTGGAGGAAAATCCATGTAGTGTGGCCTGCTGCACGGATTTTCTATTTAATTCAATGTAAAAGGTTGACAGTCAGTTTTCAAATGCGAAAACCCTGCCGTGCGGATAAGGCCTAACACTAAATGAAAGCCAAATATCACTCAATATGTATGAGCGTTGGCTAATGTGATATAATCCTGCCATGAAGGAGCTCCCCTACTACAGCATAAAAACCCAGCTCTACGCAGTCTCTCAGCTTTATCCTACCGTACAAGCACCTCAGGTGTGATACATAAACCTTGGACCTATGCCACATGCTCCAGGGGAGGTATCGCAGGGTGGCTACAACTCAACCCACAATACTCCAGTCTCTATTGGGTTCTGTAAAATGTACCATACACCCGCTAACAGCACTGAAATCCCTCCTCTGGGACCCGCACCTATTTCAGGAACGGGCCCCCAAAAGTTTCGGCTCCGAACGGACAACCAGCCCCGTGTGTGCACGACTCTCTATTCTGTTCTATGGGACTTACGAGTACAGCTAGTGCTCTGTACCAATTCATACACAGCGATTACGCATTGTAATCGCTGAGTATAGATATAATACTTATGGACTCCATTCCTAGGTATTATTTTTGGATATAAAATAACCTTATAGATCAATCAGAAGGCCTGGCCTATTATGGTACGCGCACGTTGTGTATTTGGGGCGCGTACATTTGAGTGTCGCAAAAAGCGTTTGTTGCGTCATTGAAATCACACGCTTGCTAGCAAGTAATTTCAACGTGAAAACGCCATATAGTGCACAAGGCAGATCTCTGTCTCCTATACTACATTATTTTACAGCTCATATATGCCTGAAAGAACGGACAGGTCAATTCTTTCCAGGTGCTGCGAACATTACGAGAGTAAAATACGTCAAAAGACGTCGCTGCAGACTGGTTTTGCGGCTAGGAACAAAGTTTATGCCGTGACTGCGGCACAATCAAAGGGCTTTTCCCTGCTCCAACAGGTGATCAGGACGTCCAGTGACCCAATGAAGCCCGGGGAATGTCTGTACAGTCAGCCCTGGGCTGTCTGCAGAGAAAGCCTGTGGTCAGGGCACACTCTGTGCTGCCCTGACTGCTGCCTTGGTCAGAATGACACAGAAGGTAATGTATTAGGATACATGAATACGCTAATACATTACGAAGTGTGTAAAAAAAATTTAAAAAAAATAATAATGTTAAATAGTTTTCCTTTAATAGGATTAAAAAAAAGCTTTAAAAATTTGTAGAAAAAAATAAAAATATTTAATAAAAAACTTTACTGTGCATACATTACAGAAACCTACAAGTATCTACACGACCGTAATAATCTCCAGTATTCATCCAACAGGTTAATTAGTGTGAAATATGAATGGTTTAAAAATAAATTTAAAAAAATAAATAAAATAGTTTTTTTTTTTTTAATTCTTCATAATTGCACCCTTTAAATACAGTGCAATCATCTACAATGCCAGAAGTCATTGAGTGCTGTGTAAAATCATCAGCGACGTTCAGGTGACGGTGAATTCACACGGCATTTACCGGGCGTACAGCAAATGCGTTGCCTGAACACACCCTAAAAATAAGAGACCTGTCACTTCTTTCAGACGTTTCCGCAGCAAGAAATAGAAAGTGTATGAGGCTGAAAGCTGCCTCGCATTGAAAGCAACATTTACAAAAGGTGTATTGTGGCATGTCCTGTGTGCATCGCAATACGCTGTGTGAATGTACCCTTAGAGGGACATAGGTGATAGAGGGGAGGAATAGCAGGGCACAAGGCTATAGAGCTCTATAGGGTTAAGTAAGAAAGATAAACAAGCTCCTGTGCTGCTGATAAGACACAGCAGAGTGATGTCACCATCCAGGGCTGCTAGAGCAGCAAGTGCCTGGTAACCTAGGCAACCTCTGTATACAAGCAAGAAATAAGAACTGCTCTAACTCTGAAAGGAAGCAAAATCAGAACAGCAATGTATTTGGTCTTTATTCACCTTTGCCTAAATCAGCGTGATGCGAAAACCTCTTTAAAAGGGGACTATTTAGGATCGGCCATAAATATCTGTAAGGTTCCAACCACTGGGAATAGGGACACTCCGTCCTGGTGGAGAGTTGGCTACACATCTCCAGTCACTCTCCATGACTGTCTACAGGACATAAGGGTATATACAGCCGCGCCATATGCAATAAAGGTCTGTAATGAAAAATCCCTTTACATGTCACCCATTGAAAACAAAGCACGTCTGCAGTACAGACTACTGCCCCTGACGGGGACCCCTTATCCTAGGGACTCCTTAAAGGGGTTGTCTCACTACATTGATTCATCTCACCTCAGTCCTGTTTTCTTGGTTTCACTTTGAATTCAGGGTCGTGTTTACTGGCTTCTACTAGGCTGCAGTAGAAGCCAGGTCTGTAGCTATAGCAACCAGTGCTGGCAGCCTATCAGGAGAGATCAAACAGGTCTGTAGCTATAGTGACCTGAGGAGCTGATGCAGCCCATAAAGGAGGGGATATCTAGGAATAGGTAGGACACTGTTAATGGACACATATTACAAAGTGACTTGTTTTTGCAAGATCTTAACATAACAAGCAATCCTTGTAGAGAGACAACCCACCCATGGGCGTTACTGTAGCCATACAGGGCCCAGAGCTCTAGGGGCCATTCAGGTTCTCAGGTAGTTGGTGGCTTCTAGTATGAGGGTTCCCTGATATGTGGCGGTATTATTTACTAGTAGGTGATAAGGCCCCATCTCGCTTTGCTATGAGCCCCTGTCACGCCCCTGTCCTTAACTTAGATGATCACACCCATCCCTATGAAGATTAATGTGCACAGAGCATCTTTACGCTAAACCAATGGGGCATCAGGGGTTGATGGTCACAATAATGTGGAGGTGTCACAGATGATGTCATCAGATGAGCACCCGTGACGTAACAGGTCATCTTCTGCTAGGTGTGATGATTGCTCAGTGACACATCAGTGCTCAGGAGCAGCAGGCCTGGCACGGGCTCCCTCCCCCCTGCTCCATGGAGCCAGCATCCCCCCTCCTCCCTGCTCTCACCCGAACAGACCCCTCAGGAAGGACTGCGAGGACTTCACCCTCTTCTCGGCGTCGGCCATCAGCTGCACGGCTTCTCGCTCTTTCCCGGAGCTGTCCATGTCTATTTCCTACAAGCTACGCGAACCTTATAACCTGCAGCGCAGCCTCCCCTGTCTTCTGCACCAATATACCGACACTGACCCTTGCCGGCCACCGTCTAGGACAGCAAGGGCGCGCCGCCTCATGGGAAATGTAGTTCTTGCTCTGTGTGCTCGATGCCTTTGCGGCTATATTGAATGAGGGCAGATTCATCCTCCCAACTAACGTTGGTTTTCCTGTTTTCACTAGCACAGCTATATATAATATATATATATATTATATTTATTTATTATATATATATATATATATATATATATATATATATATAGAAAAAAATATATATAATAATATATAATATAACATATTAATATATAATATTATATTATATATTATAGTATATATATAAAATAATATATATAATAATATATAATATAACATATTAATATATTATATTATATATTATAGTATATATATTATTAGTATATTAGTATACTAATATATTACTATATTAGTATATTACACTAAAGATTCTACCTTTTCAAATTACAACCTCTGTGGATGGTATCATTTGTGAATAGTCTCAAGTTCTTTGCCTGCATTTTATCTAGTGTATACTGTGTATATATATTGAAAAGCGGATCAGAAAAACGCATGCAAAACGTTTCCAAAAACGGATCTGCAGCTGCATTTTTGGATACATTTTTTGGATGCAGTTTTCAATGCTTTTTTTATTCTGGTGAAAAATGGATCCAAAACGTTGTGTGAACATACCCTAAGGCTGCGTTCCCACGGCAAGGGACATATCTGACCGGTATTTGTCCGGTTTGTGTGCAGTGCACATGGCCGTGGCGGGGACGCCTTTTCTCTGCGATGAGCGGAGAAAAGCCCTTCCCCTTCACATTGGCTTGCACAGATTCTGTCCAAAAACCGGACGGAAGATTGTGCAAGCACAATGTTTTTTGGGTGGAAAACCCAATCAGTGGGGACTGCTGCACGGGTTTTCCATAGAGCACTGTGGAGCATTGTGCTCATTTTCGGCCGTTTTTTCTGGCGGTCTGCAAAACCGTAAACTGCCTGAAAAACCGGCCGAAAACCCGTGCCGTGGGGACAAGCCCTAATAGGGCAACATATTGGACTACATATGCTTTATTTATACGGATCTTGCATCGGACACAAAGGCATGGTCACCACCAGGGCTGTGGAGTCGGAGTCGGAGTCGGTGCCTATTTTGCAGGAGTCGGAGTCGTCATAAAAGGGACCGACTCCCAAAATATATAATAAGTTGGTCCAGTTAGTTCGATGCAGTGCAAAGAGCAAGAGGAATTGGGTCTTGCCATTGCTACTGCTCCCATATCTTCAGCCTTATCACATGAGGAGTGTAATTGATGACATGGAGCAGGCAAAGCACTGCACCAGGGGAAAAGATTCCGCTCCCATGGCAAACAGATTTCAGCAAAATTTTACACCTTCTTTCATAGAAGTAGAAGACTTTGGTCGCATACACCCGGCAGTGGACAAATTCCGGCAGGTATTTGTCCTGTTTTGCGCCCGTCCCCACGGCTGCGGGGGGGGGGACGGCTTTTCTCCGCGATGAGCGGAGAAGAGCCCTTCCCCTCCCATTGAGAAGCACATTTTCTGTCGGGAAACCGGACGGAAGATTGTGCTTCTACAATGTTTTACCGCCGGCGGCAAAACCGTCCGACGGCAAAACCCGTGCAGTGGGGACTGCTGCACGGGTTTTCCATAGAGCACAATTGTGCTCATTTTCGGCCGGTTTTTCAGGCGGTCTGAAAAACCGCAAACCGGCTGAAAAACCGGCCGAAAACCCGTGCCGTGGGGACATGGCCTTAAACCATTAATCAAAACTGACTGTGGCTGAGGGAGTTCCCTTATACCCTGACATTGTTAGAGATGTTGCCCCTGTGGTCACAGCTTTGCCCCCAACCCAAGTTAGTGTAGAGAGGCCGTTCTCTAGCCTGGAAATAATGAGATCAGATGTGAGGTCATGTATGCAGGATGTGATGGAGGCAATACTATTTCTCAGAACAAATTCAGAGACTCCACAAATATTCCTGCAATGTTTTGCATATTTACTATTTTTTTGTGTTCTTAAGTCATATCCAATAAATATATTTTATACTGACAAGCAAAATGATAACAATGTTTTGAACTTGTGAGACTTTCAGGCTCCATATCTCTCCATCCACTACTGCTTTGTACATGAGGCTACTGTAATTTTACATACAGTCATCTTACCTATCTTATACATAAATTTGACTTGCAAGTATTTGGCATCTGCTTAGTTCTTTCCTGTAACTGCATTGTTACTGTTTTGCTCCTAAAAATATAAATGTTAATTGTTATTATTTTGTTACTATTTGGAAAATCCACCTTTTGGTTTTCAATACTGCCTGAATCCTTCTGGGCTCTGGATCAGATTCAAGCATATCTTGACCAAAATCTGATCCCAGGTCTCTTCTAAACATTGCCAATGTTGTTGCAGACTGGACTTGGATACAAATACAGCTTTTTCTTCAACTCTACCCACAAGTGTTTAAAAGATCAAAACATTGTTACCCTTTTGCTTGTCAGTGTCTGTTCTACCTAAATAGCTTGATTATTGTATCATAAGGTGATAAAGAGCCTGATGTTACCACTTTACTACAGTAAAGTTATCACTTAAACATGCGCCGTGTATGACGGAGTCAGGAGTCGGAGGTTTGGGAAATTGAGGAGTCGGGGCTTTGGCTTGCCGACTCCACAGCCCTGGTCACCACGCTTTGGTGTTGTATCAGACCAATACATTTTTCAAGTGGAGAGGCATCTATCGGCGATATCTGGCTCTCCACTGAGAAGATAGGGACGGATGATTATCATGTCTGTCTTCCAATTGCTATTTATACAGCACTCAACAAGCTTCTCGGCTTCCTGCTTACTCGCCTGGAAGTTGCCTGACCTTTATCAGATCCAGATTAGCTCTGTAAGGGTATGTTCACAAGGCGTAATTGCGATGCGCATTTGCGCTTTATATGCAGTAAAATGCACGCCACAATTACGGTAATTCATAGCTCTGATAGAGTATCTGTATCGTACGCACGAGGAGAGAAGTGACATGTCAATTGTTCGTGGTGCTTACACGCCGATAACAATGCATGTGAATGGGGGCGGCTGGGGGCCGCCCTCCCACCTGTGCTTTGGAAGTATGCGCTGATGAGTAGAATAACTGAGTACAAGAAAGCGTTATAGTGTTGAAACCCATGTGTACTACAGAAAAGGAAAATGTGTCAGGAAGGGTGAGTAAACAACCTGGTTAAGCAAATGATAAAAAGACAACGATGTGAGGTCCCCTCCTTTTTCATAACCAGCTGAGGTAAAACGGTCAGCAGCAGGCTGACACTATCAGGATGGGAAGTTCCATGGATATTGGGACCTTCCTGTAAAAAAAATACCAGCCTGCAGTTGCCCTAGAAGAAGATCATCACATTAGAGGGTCCGCTTCTGACTGTAACCCTACTCTTCCTAGTACCCCTGTTGCCTTGGGTATTTGGGTAATGGTAAGAAAGAATTAGTGTAAACTTTGGGGTGACAAAAATCACTGCTTGCTGACACCTTACCCCAGTGATTGTAATGAAGAAGCACATACCTCCCAAGTGTCCTTATTTTGAAGGGACAGTCCTTATTTTTGACCCAAATCTACCTGTCTCCCTAGCTCCTTAACTGACCCTCTTTTATACTTAATAAACCTGTAGTAATAACCTTCTATTGCCTCCCCAAAAAATATTTTAGGGAATTACGCTATAATTTCTGTTATTTGATCATTTTTGCAATTTTGACCTTAAAAATGTCTATATTTGGACAATTTTATACCAGTTTGTAAATAAAATATGATTAAAGGGTAAGAGATACATTTAAAATTATATGCTCCTCTCAAGGATCCAAAAGTGTCCCTCTTTGACCATCCAAAAGGTTGGGAGGTATTGAGAAGCATGTGTCAAGACACCTCCATTTGTAACACTGGAGGAGAATAGTGATAAAAAAAACTCAAGAGAAACAACTTTATTTAAATAAACACTTCCTGAAAACATTCCTTGATGACCTTTTTATTAAATAAATAGATCCATTACTGGTTTGATGTAGTCCAATGAGTCCATCATAATCCAATGGAGGAAACTTTAGAAAAACAGAAACACTGTAAAACCATGTATTTCGGTCCGTAATTACGCGCCGGAGTGCGCAAATTACGGGCTGAAAAACGGACCATTCATTAGGGTAATCCACAGTTTTCATAGAGAACTATGGATTACGTCTCCTCTCCCTGCTCGGGGAATCCGCCGGGCGGGGAGATAAGTGACATGTGAATTGCCAGCGGCGTATACGCGCTGCTAGTAATGAAAGTCTATGGGCTGGCGAGGTGCCGGCCCCCCGCTCCCACCCCCGCTCCCGCCCCCGGCCACGCACCGTAATTGCGGGGCGTAATTACGTCCCGCAGTTAAGCCGTGTGAACATAGCCTAATAAACTCCATCCGCTCCTGAAAATCCTGAAGACCCCGTGGCTGATCTTCTGAGGATGCAGGGGACAGAGTTCAGGCTGCAAGTCATCCCACCAAAAATTAATAGACAAGTTCACGTGGGTTAAATGGTTTGTGGTTTGGCTCTTTATGGCAGTCTGACCATTATACAGTGTTTGTGAAAGATTTTAAGAATTTGGTAACAAAAGACCTGAGGGAGAGTCAATGTATTCTCTTTTGTACTATGTGTGACCTATTTAACCGCAGTATACACATAACGCACCAGACATGTGGTGGACCAGGATTTATGTATACCAAAGTGATATAGTCCAACAGAGACCTTAGAACCCTATGGCTCTCCCATGGTATATATTGGAATACCTTTTTCATGGTATCAGTGTACTGTATTACAGTGACAGAAGGTTGATACGCAGTGGGAATGTCGCCTTAGGCTATGTTCACACGGCTTAATTGCGGGACGTAATTACGCCCCGCAATTACGCCGTGTGGACGGGGGCGGGGCGGGAGCGGGGGAGGGAGCGGGGGGCCGGCACTTCGCCGACCCATTGACTTGCATTACCAGCGACGCGTATACGCCGCTGGTAATTCACATGTCACTTATCTCCCCACCCGGTGGATTCGCCGAGCAGGGAGAGGAGATGTAATCCATAGTTCTCTATGAGAACTGTGAATTACCGTAATGACTGGGACGTTTTTGGCCCGTAATTGGCGCACTTCGGCACGTAATTACGGACCGAAATACGGCCCATTTTAAGCTGTGTGAACATGCCTTTAGTGTCATTCTAAGATCTGCATTTCATCCCCCCTTTTAGGGCAGATCCAAATCTGCAAATGAGGCTCTGTTAGGAGCATTTGCCACAGACTCTATGAAAAAAGGCAAAAAAAATATAGCAGCATTTTTGTTAATTTTCAATTTTTTTTAAACCTCCTGTCTCTGACAGCTGCTGACTTGAGGCAATGTATTGCAAATAGTGCTCCGATACATACCTAAGCTCGCTTGCATCCCGTCTGTGAAAAAGTATGGTTCCCTGCTGCAGCTATTTTCATTTGCCTTATAAAAGTGAATCAAGTGACACTAAGGGTATGTTCACACGGCGTCTTGCATCTGTCTGAACATCCGCTTTTCAGATGCGTCTCTGGGACCGACAGAACAAACCCAGAGACGCATCTAACAATTAGGCCGTGTTCACACGGCTTATTCCCGACGGATTTGTGCGCCGTATTGAGCGCACAAATCCGCCGTGAATAAGGGGCGGGACGGGGGCGGGGCCGGAGCGCGGCGGGGGGCGGCTCCCGGCCCCATAGACATTGCATTTTTGGCGCGTCCACGCCGTAAATAATGTGAAATGTCATTTTCTCCCCCGTGGCGGATTTGCCGAGCGGGGAGGAGCGACGGAATCACTGTTCTTATGGAGAGCAGTGGATTACCGTAATGACAGGGACGGATTGGCGCCATACTGCAGCGCAAATCCGACGCGGAGTACGGCGCCAATCCGTGCCCAAATAAGCCGTGTGAACGAGGCCTTAGCCTTATCACTGCCGGTAATGACAGACACGCAGCGGCGTTCACATGAGAGATCGACGCTGCATGTTTGCCTCGCGCCTGTCTGGTCCGTCTTTCATAGAATTGACATGCAATTGTTTGATGCGTCTCTGGGTCCATCTGTCGGTCCCAGAGACGCATCTGAAAAGCATATGTTCACAAGGATGCAAGATGCTGTGTGAACATACCCTAAGTGTGCTTTCACACAGTGCAGTTTTGGTGTGTTTTATTAATGCGTTTTTGTGCAAGAAGCCACAGCAATTACTGCTGTACATTGCTGCACAAAAATCGCAGCAAAAATCTAAACTACCCTAAACATACTGGTGCACCACTTCATTCACATTCTCCACTATGATCATGAAGAGCAGCTGTGGACTCAGGGCTACTATTCTAGTGATTGTGAAAGTCCCAGCGATTAGTTGGTTCACCTGTTTTTTATGCCCCATAGAAATAACTGAAGCAGTGCTTAACATGCTGGTTCACCCTTCCAGGCTCTTGCGATCAGGTAGTGAGGATGGACAGGGAAATTGGGACCCCCCCCCAGTGGTGGGACCCCCAGCAACCATACATTTATTATCTATTCCCTTTAAATCCTGCTTCTCGCACAGACCAACAGAATCTCATCCATGGAAGACCTGGAGGTCATCAATAGTTCTCTGACTGGCATGGCCATCTATTAGCATGCCACAATTATGTTGTTGGGTGCCAATATCCCTGCATAGAAACCCCCCTGCCTCTATGTTACCATTTACTTATCACGGCATCTGAGAGGCTAAATGACTGACACAGGTCCTGAGCCTGCACCATCATAGTACTAACCTAGAACTAGCTATTCAGTGCTGGGTGGGAAACCAAAGAGGTTATACATTTGAATAAACCAATCCAAAATGAGAAGCAAAATTGTGCACAAGGACTTATTCATACGTCCACATATGCATTAATTCATTTTATATTGAAAAACCATTTCCATACATTTAAATAGCTTTGTTCAAATTTCTGTTTTTCATGCAAGCGTTTTGCTATGTGCAAGCTGCAAGCTTTTGTTTGGTCGTGTATTCAAGCACTCACGGCCACGTTCTACTCAGCTGTAAGCTGGCATTTCTTGCATTTATATTCTGTTACAGTAAAATGACTGCTGGAGGTTTGTAAACTGCAGAGCACAAGGTTACAGAGCTCTAAAGGGTTAGGCTATGTTCACATGGCTTAACTGCGGGACGTAATTACGCCCCGCAATTACGGCGTGTGGCCGGGGGCGGGGTGGGAGCGGGGGGGCCGGCACTTCGCCGGCCCATTGACTTGCATTACCAGCGGCGCGTATACGCCGCTAGTAATTCACATGTCAATTATAGGAGAGGAGACGTAATGCATAGTTCTCTATGAGAACTGTGGATTACCGTAATGGCTGGGCCGTTTTCAGCCTGTAATTTTCGCACTCCGGCGCGTAATTACGGACCGAATTATGGCCCATTTTAAGCCGTGTGAACATGGCCTTAAAGCTTGTCAGAAAGTAATGAAAACAAGCTTCCGTCTTTCAAGATAAGGAACAGAGCAGGGAGTGACATCACCATCCCGACCACTACTAGATTCTGTGAGATCTGCTCCTAACACTGAAGAGAAGCAAAATCAGAACAGCAATGTATTGGGCAATAATCTTTCTTTACTTTTGCCTACATGTTTAACGCTAATCAATGAAACAGGAATACCCCTTTAACATTTAACACAAAGTACAAACAATGAAAGGTGTTAAGTTTTTTCTACCTAATGCATCAAAAAAGGTAATGAAACATCTTATGCTGGAAGAGGTGATAATGACTTAAAGTTCCTTTTAGAGAAGCCGTTAATGTATTTGGAGATACAGAGCAAAAGCTATACATCTGAAAAGCTCAAATCAGTACATTGAGCGAAATCTTGAAACAGCTTCAAAAGCATAAAGAATCTCCTGTGCCCTTAATAGCTGCCAATGTCAAGCTGAAGCATGCGGGTGATAAAGCTGAACCGTCAGGCTTTATGGGCCTCTGTGGGCGCTAGAGAGGATTCTCTCTGTGACTGCCTTTCAAAACAGAAAATGATATAGAGAGGGATTGACCTATTGAGTGCACAGGTACTTACATCTTACGCATGCCCGCTGGGGCTGTACTTCCACTTTATTTTGCAGCAGGGATTTCCTTTTCACCTATTTTGACCTGCAGCCTTTTTCTATTAACATACATATATTGGGGGTTGTTTTACTACAGATAACCCTTTAAAAGGGTTTTCTCACCATGCACTTTCACAGCCACAGCCAGCCTTAAAAATCTCACATGCTGATCAGACTGTGGGTATGTCTACAGCAATGGATTGACACATCCTCTCTGTGTTCCTAGCTATTCCTCTTACGCTGACTTTATAAAGTGTTGTCCTAAGGCTGCGGGGCTCTAAAGGGTGTTTAGTTACCTAAATGAGAGGCTTTCAAAGTCTGTTACTAAACATAAGACTCTGCAGGAGGTGATTCACCATTTTCATAGTGTCTGACTGATAGAAGCTTAGAACAATGAGAGATAAGACAGAGCAGGGAGAGGTGGGGGAGAGATGGTCTTAACCAGAAACTTTGTGTCTTCTAAAAGGAGATAAAAATTTTCTTATCTCCTGACAAAAATAAATCAACAAAGCCAAAAGTCTTTAATTATCTGGCCCTACATGTTAAAAGCTGATCGCTGTAGTGAGAAAATCCTCTTAAAGGGGTTGTCTCACTATAAGGATTGCTTTTTATGTTATAGATCTTGCAAAAACAAGTCACTTTGCAATATATGTCCATTAACAGTGTCCTACCTATTCCTACATATTTAAAGCTAACCAACATGGTGAGAAAACCTCTTTAAGCATAAATCAATTTGCAATTACATTTCAATTACAAACATACTATGCAGAGATATGGGCCTTCCAGACTAGGTAATACTTTCAGTAACATGTAGTAAAAATGCAAGGTTCTTGTCACCATGCGGAATATAATCTGTATCTATCAGAGACAATGAGACGCCCCCTGCCCTCCTCCACCTCTTAAAGGAGTCGTCTCAGGACAGGCTTTCAGCCTACTTCAATGTCACTGTTAGCATAGGATTTTTGAATTCAGGGGCGTGCTTCTTGTCTGCCTCTTCTCCTCCCCCTTCCACCCTCCCCTCAGCACACAGACAGCTCTCCTTCTATACAGCAGGGGGAGGGCGAGGGGGTTTGCTGCCAGAGTTAACCCTGTGTGTCCCTGCCTAGGTCTGCTGCAGGCTCTTGCTGCTTCTCTACAGTCAGGCGACAACAGGAAGAGGGCTGATCTATGAGTGTGGGCAGGTCTGTGAAGCTGTGTATGCTAAGCAGGGGGGATGTAAGTGTTCCTATATCCCCTGCTTAGCATACAAATCTCCACATCTCCAGCAACAAACAAACCCTGTCAGAACAGACACAGGGCAGCTGTGAAGTGAGTTACTATAATCAGGATGTGTCACTAATACAGCAGAGCAGGGAGAGATAGGAAGCGTTCACATGCTCCCCTGATCTGTTCTATTAGTATAGTCAGAGCTCCACAGACACATCATGATTATAGTAACACACAGGGTCACTGCTGTCACATCTATTGATCAGCCTCACCTCTTCTCTCCTCAATTTGTGTAGAGAGCAGGAGGGAGCAGGCACACACAGGGTTAATCCAGCTACACAGACACAGAAGCCAAAGCCCTCCCCCTCCCTCCACTACAGAAGCATACTGTGCTGGGACCTGTATTCAGAAGGTGATGAGTCATCAGCACTGACAGCCAGTGAGATAAAGATCAACAGGTCAGTGGCTATAGTGATTTCAGGAGCTGATGCTCTACTACTAACAGGGATAACTCAAAATCAGTAGGACATTTGTAATGAACATATATTGCAAAGCTGCTTGTTTTTTAAAGATCTTTTAATTAAAACCCAATCATTGTAGCGAGACAACCCCTTTAAGCAATGCCCAAGAGTCAGTAACAGCCGACCACTCAGCGACTTTATAACTGCAGCTGCCAGTCATAATTGCTTCATCCTTAGGCTATGTTCACACAGCTTAAAATGGGCCATATTTCAGTCCGTAATTACGCGCCGAAGTGCGCAAATTACGGGCTGAAAACGGCCCATTCATTACGGTAAGCCACAGTTCTCATAGAGAACTGTGGATTACGTCTCCTCTCCCCGCTTGGCGAATCCACCGGGTGGGGAGATAAGTGACATGTGAATTACCAGCAGCGTATACGCGCCGCTGGTAATGCAAGTCTATGGGCCGGCGAGGTGCCGGCCCCCCGCTCACTCCTCCACTCCCGCCCCCAGCCACACGGCGTAATTATGTCCCGCAGTTAAGCCGTGTGAACATATCCTTAGAGTTTATGTAACTCAGGCTATCATCTGCGCCAACGGAGCGATATTTTATTTCAATGAATGAAATTGTATCTGCATTACCTGATTACTTTTGTAGCTTGCTCACGAGGCCAGCAAATCTGCCACAAAGTACATGTGCAACATGTAAAACAGCCAGTGGATTTCTCCTTCTGCAATACGAAGAATCAGGCCTCGTTCACACGGCTTATTTCTGGCACGGATTTCAGCCGTATTGCGCGCCGTACTGCGCTGCAGTACGGCTGAAATCCGTGCCGGGCATTATGGTAATCCATAGTTCTCATAGAGAACTATGGATTCCGTCTCTCCTCCCCGCTCGGCGAATACACTGAGGGGGGAGAAACTGACATGCACATTATCCCGGCGGGATACGCGCCGTGGATAATGCATGTCTATTAGGCTGGCGAGCAGCCGCCCCCGCCCCATCCCGCAATTACGGCTTGAATAAGCCGTGTGAACCAAGCCTTAAAAACCCACTACAAATCTGGAAGCAAATAGTAAGCATCACATAGCATGCTGTGGGTCTGAACAGCAAGACGCTATCAAACTGGGTCCACACAGCGTTTTGCCAATACCTTAAACGTATAAGTTTGGATGGTATAAAACAGTATCCGAGCGCATAGCTTGACATAGTCCTTGAGTGCAATGGTAGAAATGTACAGTCAAAACTGCATACTTTTGACTCTATTTGACATAGTTTGCGTCTACCACGCTTTTGTGTCCTACAAAACAAAAATGTATATGTTTGCATACTTTTTTTTTTTAACATTGAGGTTTATGTTGTATGCAAGCATAAACGTATATGTTGGCATATGTTTAACACATGCGTTATTTACATTTTCTTAAAATTTACATCATATAATTTTATTGACAATGTCTAAAAATGCCTAAAAGCTTATACTTTGAAAGTATATATACGGATGTAAACGTCTACAAACGTATGCCACCTTTATGTTTGAAATAACAGCGACGTATACGTTTATCATGGTCTAAGCTTCTACTCCAAAACATATCCAAGCGTGAACAGCCCATAACCCAAATTTCTGTACTTGTGGGTAAAAATCTGCACTGAAAAAATAAATAAAATAAGACATAAATAAAATGTTTGAGGACTCGTGGCCATTCCAGACCTATGTGTCTTAGTTCATATTTATATTCCCTGTGAAATAACAATTCTGAACCATCTTCTCTTATAACTGTGGTGTTCCTCTATATTTTCTTCTTGAAATGGATTACTGAATCTGTCAGCTGGGTGTTACCTT
>JAODAL010030023.1:0-50664 GCA_025379985.1 Phyllomedusa bahiana | reverse complement strand
GTCAAAAAATTATTCTAGCATCATAGGGTCTGCCCATAAATGTTCGTAGAAGTCTACAAATTCTTTCTCAATATCCCCGTCTTCTGTCAGGATATGTCCTGAAGACGTGGATTTTATTGCCGCAATAGGCGGCTTGCTACGCCACGGTTTTGCCGTATTCGCTAGAATCCTGCCCATCCTATTACCCCAGCGATAATATTGGTTCCGTTGCCAGTTTAAGTTGGCCTTAGCTTCCCCCTGGAGAAACGTGTTCAACAGGTTTTGTGCTTCCGTGAAACATTGCTGGTTTGCGGCCGAGGGATCTACAGAGAACCTATTCTGATGGTGACGTAGACTGGAATGCAACTCCTGAAATTTTCTTTTTTGCGCTTTACGTTTCATGGTAACATAGCTAATGATATGTCCGCGCATAACCGCCTTCGCTGTCGCCCACAAAAGAGGGGAGTTCTGCGCATGAACCGCATTGTCTTTCAGGAATTGCATCCAGTGTGTCCTAAGAAAGTCCCTGAAATCATCAGACTGATAAAGGTAGGCCGGGAATCTCCAGATTCGTGCCCCTAGGCAGAGGGATGGTCCCCCCATGGATATTACGATGGGAGCGTGACCTGATATCGCTATTGGTAATATATCCCGTCTGTAAATATGTATAGGGACATAGAGATCAGGGCCATGTCTATGCGAGAGAATGACCTATGGACTGAGGAATAAAAGGTATATGTGCGCGACGTTGGATTGACCGCCCTCCAGTAGTCAAATACCTCAAGTCTACTGACCATGTCCTCCAGTGGAGAGCCCCTGGTATTTTCCCCTAATTGGGGCGTTGACCTATCTATTCGGGGGTCGAGTACCGCGTTAAAATCCCCCATCAGTATAAGGTTAGAATGCGGTTTCATAATGAGAAAATCCGTAAAGTGGGTAAAGAACTTTCGTCCCCCTCCGCATGGTGCATAGACATTACAAAGTGTATATGTGATGTTTGCAATACGTACTCTCATGTATATAAATCTACCGTCAGGGTCAACAAACTGATCCTCTATAGACTGTATGGTCCCCTTCCTAAAATATATCGCCACCCCTCTCGATTTTGAGTGGTAGTTCGCCAGGATTGGTGCATCTAACCAGGGGGCCTTAATTGGGATGAACCTGTCTTTTTGCCAGTGTGTTTCTTGCAAGAAAAACACATCTGCTCTTGAGCGCTTCATGTGTGTCACAACCTGCCTTCGCTTCTCTGGGATATTTAATCCTGCCACATTCCAAGATATCAGTTTAAGTGGCGCTGCCGAAGACTCAGCCCCGCCTTCCACGTTAGGACCACTCATCCTGTGTCCCAGTGTGGAAATTGCAGGAGCGAGTATATCGCAGGCCGAGAGACACGAGAGGCGTCCCAGCGAGCGCTCCCGTGTTCCCTATCTAGCGGGGAGGCGAGAGCCACGCACCACCCAACGAGCCGCACCTTCCTACCCTCCCACCCATCTTGTCTGAGACTTAAGAGAAGAGAACACACCACAGTTAACCAAATCAAAAATTTAGCAAACCCTGTAAACATTTGGCCTCTATGAGGCTCAATTTTGGAAAGCCAACAAGCTTGTAACAAGAAAATTTAACCAATTTTCCAAGAGCTTCAGCCCCAAGAGTGGGGCGCCCCCCCCCGCTACTTTTTTAAGTTCTAATTAGCACATAATAAGTCAGAACAACATCATACCATATTCCCCCCTCCCAGTGAACAAGAACCGCATCCAGAGAAGAGACAGCAAAGAGAAGGGTATGGGAAAGGAGGGGTGGGAGGAGAAGGGGAAAAAAAAGACAAGGGATTGAACAATGCAGTTACTAAACTAATACAGTTCTCCTTAACTAACTTAAGACCTGTAAAGTCTCAGGAGAATCACCAGCTGGTCATTATTCACTCTATCCAGGCGCATTGGGAAGGAAGCGAACTCATTGCGTCCTCTGGCCTTATAGGTAGATGTTTGATCATTCTCCACCCCTCAGTTTCGCTGGATAGAGCAGCTGGAATCGTATCCCATTCTTGTGTAGGTGCTGGCAGACCGGGTGAAAAGCTTTGCGTTTTTGTGAGACTTGCAGAGATAAGTCCTGAAATATTATAATGCGCTCATCCTCTACTCTCAATTCCCTCATTGGTCGTACGCACTAAGAAAACGTTCTTTAAATGAGTCCCAGTTTTGAATTTGGGCGATCCACTGGGCAGGTCTATCCTCCGATCTCCTGCATTGCCCATGCGCATGAACCCTCTCGATGAGGAGAGGATCCCTTGGCGTGTCCTAGAACCCAGTGCGGGGCCAGATTTGTCCGTCAAGTATGTAGCAAGCGAGTTCCGCTGGGACGGCCTCTGTACACCGATAAATCTGAGATTATTGCGACGCGCGCGTTCTCTAAGTCCGTCAATTTTATTTTGCAGCTAACTATCAATGATTTTGCGTGGATGTTGCCCCGACTAAGCCTGGCGATACCATCTTCAATGTTCCCGTACGAGATTCCATCTCACCAGTTTTTTGTGAGTTTCTTAGTTAATCTGGGCCAATGCCGCATTGATTGAGGCTTTGCATTACATCCAACCTCTTGTCTAGAGCAGAAGCGTAACTCTAGAACACCTCCTGCACCCAACAGAATCTGCGAAGTGGCATCCAGGGACGCAGCGGTCTCGCAGGACGGGACGTGGTGGTCCGGTGAGCAGCCCAACACTTGAGGAAGGAGGCGTTGCGCCATGGTAGCAGAAGCGCTTCGTTGTATTTTGCTTGGGCTTAGGCTTGTGTGGGGGTTTGTTTTGACTTGCAGTAGATGGGTACATTTTATCTGTAGCCTTTTTTGAGAACGCATGCGTTTGGGGTGCAGAGGATGTAGAAATTTGTTCATAATTTTATGCCACTACTTAGAGCGGCCCAGCAAAGATTATAGATCTGCAGAGGAAATCTTCCCAAGTCCTCTAGGTCCTATTATCATATCCGAGCGCAGGTGGTTATTATATGCGTAAGGGTACGCCCTGAAGCATAGGGGGGTGCCCCTGGGATTCTCAGCTCTCACATATCATGCAAGCAGCACATTTCAGTCGTAACATGAAGCCGGAGGGGGGATTGCATTCATTTTTAACAGCAGTAGGTGGCAGCACTCTCTCAGGTACCAGCTTTTGAACTGGGGAGCACAGCTTTTGATACAGCAGTTAGTAGCAGCAAAGTGTCTCTGCTTGGAGCAACAAGCCCCTATAAGCCAGATAACTTTCAATTAGCTCTGTAACAATGGTAGTAATGAGGCAAATAGAGAGATAGCAGTGGAGAGCCAGCACACTCTTCCCCCTTGTACTGTGCTTAATGGGGTATTCCACTAAGGAGGTGCTGGAATGAGTATGCCGCTAGAGCTATTATCCCCAGAAGGGTACTCCTTAAAGAAGTCCTGTATGGGCCAGGTAGCGTCCCCAGGTGTTGACAGGCCAAAAGGAGGGGAAGTGGACCCTCAATTCACAGCCTGTCCTCTGAGACCTGCAGGCTGCTCTCCCGTCGCCCCGGGCCAGTGAGTTGTAACTTCAGAGTCTAGTCTTTCTGGCCGAGCACTGTAGCCCCTCAGTAGCAGTACTCACGGTTTTGTCTCTGTGCGGCGCACACTCCGGTGCAGGGTCTCTCCTGCCCTGCAGTCCCAGAGTCGCCTGCTATACCCGCGGTGTCTCCCTCCGGCTGAGGGTTTGCACGCCGGCCTCTGGTGCGTGCGCACCACAAACTCCGCTCCTCGTTGCCTCCAGTCAGGACGTGCAGCGGCAGTGTTCACCCAGGGGGCCTCGCTGAGCCCAGCTGCTGCGGCGTCCGCCGCCACTCCCGGCGCCGATCTCCGCGCTCTCCGTCCGCGTGTCGTCGGTGTGAGCAGGTAGGCGATGAGGGTGTTTTGGCGTGCGCGGTCGTGGTTTCCTTGGGCCTGCTCCCCCGCAGGGCACTCTGTATGCAGACCCAGCTCTTCACAGTCTTCTTAGCCGCGACCGTGGTATTCGCCGGGTTTTTAGAGGTAAAGGCTCTTTCACGATAATCCTTGGATGCTGTTTTCCCAGCTAAGATGGCAGCGCAGCCTTACTCCTTAGGGTCCCCCCCCCCCCCCCCCCTCTCGCGGCAAACTCTCTCACTGCGGCTCCCGGGGTGGTCTCCAGTCGCTCATACACCCCTAGCCTGTGCCCCAGTGTGCTCGCAGATGTCTCTACAGCAGTCTTGTAGCTTTGCGGCACAAGATGCTACGATACCACCTGGATGTGATGTCTTCTCAGGAGCTAGTGTAAAAAGCGGCCATGCTGGATGCCCCGCCCCCGGAAGTCCAAAGATGTGTATTTTGTAGTAATGGGAAGGTCCACAACAGAGCAAGTTTCAAACAAACTGATGACTTGTCAACCTTTTATTGCAAGGTTGTGGTAAAACAAATTAAATGATACAACAAAACAAAACTCTTGCCTGTCTGTCACTACCTAAACAGTAGAGTTCCTCTCTACAAGCCGGAGGGCTTCTCTCACCCAGTTTATACCAAATAGAAATGTTCCAACCCTTTGAAGCTAACCCCAGCTTGTCCCTCAGAACCAGCTTGCTGTGTCTCCAGCTAGTAGGCCAATGAGCAGCCCCTAACTGCCCTCCTGGCGTCCTTTTGAACATAATAGCAATTTATAAAAAAAAAGGACTCTATTAACTTAGAAATCACAAACAAAAGGCCATACTTACAGCTCAAGGGGTGTCGTTGAATCATTCCCAGTAAGAGGAAACAAGCCTCAATACTACCTGGTAGAAACTTTTACAGGTGCAGCTCAATAATGGACAATTGCTCACACACCAATCTACTATAGGGGGACGTGCCCAGTAAAAAAAACTGCCCTTACATCGGTAGCAGTTCTCAACACTATGCTGAAACGAACCCCAAAATATTTTTTAACTATATAAATAGTAATGGATGAGGTAAACTCCACTTTAGGGTATGTTCACACAGCGAAATTGCGGTGCGTACAGTACTCGCCGCAATTACGCCGGGTGTTTTGGGAGTCTCACTGATCAGCAGCAGCCCACAGGCCCTATAGACATGCATTACTCACGGTGCGTATTCGCTGCGAATAAATGACATGTCACTTATCTCCCCACACGTATTTTACGAGCGGGGAGAGAAGGCTTAATCCATAGTTCTCTATGAGAGCTATGGATTACCGTAATTATGGGGTGCATTTCCCCATAATTTCCGAAATGTACACCAAAATAAGCCGTGTGAACATACCCTTAAATGTTTCTTGTCTAACCGGAAGAGTGCAGCCTCCCTTTAAAAATTAAAATAGACAAATCACCAGGCCCCTGGAGGTATACCCCCTTTTGTCCTAAGAGAATTTAAAGGGTCATTGAAGACAGAAAAACCTATTTTTTAATTTTTTATAACTGATAAAAGTATATGTCCAAAAGGGAGGGCGCATAGAAAAATGTGGGCCAATTTTAAAAAGGGGAAAAAAAGTGATCCTAAAAACTTAGGCTGTAAGTTTAACCTCCTTGTGGGTAAAATGTTTTAAAGTTTTCTAAGAGATGCTATCTGGAGAAAATTCACAAAAAATAAATTAAAACGCAGTTCCAGCAGGGCTTATAAAAGGATGGGTTTCCGTCAAACAAAATCTCATCACTTTTGGGGTTAGTTCTAGACGGATCGGGGTGGACACAAAATGCATAAATCTTATTTTTCTAGGCCTTAGATGCTGTGTCACATAAAATTGGAAGTACAATGAAAAAGTTGGAGGGGAAAAAATGTTTGCGAGGGGGTAAGGCCATTGAATGGAAAACAAAGGGGGGTGTTAAGGTACATACTCAAATTGAATCCCTGACAAGTGGGGTACCACAGGGTGAGAAATTGGGCCCTTTTCTCTTTAATATATTATTAATGACCTTAAAAAGGTTTGGCACATAAGTATCAATTTGCAGATGATACTTGTAACGTTGGTGGTGTGGATTCGCTGAACTACCGCAAGCAATGTTATAAACCACATCGGGGAGTGGAAGTAGGTCCCAGTATTCACCAGGGTCCCCCGCAAGGCAGGATGGCTAGTTGGGAGGGACTACCAGGTCGCTAATCTTGATGCAACTTGCTTGAGGTGGTGGCCGGGTTGTGCGTGGTACAGAATCGTAGCAGAGACGAAGTCGGGGGCAGGCAGCAGACTATGTGGTCATAGGAACAAGCAAAGACAGGAACATTATGAAGATGCTTTCTCAAGTGTATGGATACCAAAGATCTGGCAAAGAGGTTAGGGGGTGAAGGCAAGATAAAGGGTCAGTGCCCGGCAATTAATCAATTACCAGTAACGGTGTGCGGCAGCAAGGGGGGTGCAGCGGGAGTACTACACGGGAGTCGGGGGAAAAAAGCGGAAAGGGTCCGACAAGGGCCCCTGGCAAAACTATAAAAAAGCCCCCCTTTAGCTTCCCTCTTTCTAGAGTTGGAGGTGGGAATTACGAAGACGCTCTGGAGCATCAATATTTTCAAGAGGTTTTCCCGGGTCGTTCCGGTCCAAAATCCATTTTCCAGCAATTAGATAAATTTCTTCGCCCTGTGAACTTTTACAACCGGGTCTCTTTGACTCACAAGAAACCTCATGACTTTTGCCCCCACGCGCCAAACAAAAAATATTTCCCTCCCCATCTTCCACACTAAAAAACAACCCAAAAACCCCTTTGACACCTTTCCACTCCCCCCAAAAGGCCCAAGTCAGGCTCCCGGGCACTGACCTCTGTGCTGAAGACCCGGCCCCCACTTCAAAGACAAAATTGAAAAAATTTCCGGGAAAAAAAACACACAATTTCCCCAAAAAAACCTATCCTTCCCTCCCCGTGCCCTAAAACTACTCTCAGCCCTTACCAAGGAAAAGTGTCCGGGCTTTTTCCTTTGTCTGCAAAGCCCCACCACATGCTCACTACCCCATTTCCCTCCCCCCTCTCCCGGGCTATTTCTCCCGTCCCCCCCCCCCTTATGCTATCTGTAACTCTCTCCTCCATGGGAAACTTTCCTCTTCCTTTTAAAAACGCCTCAAAACCCCTTTACTAAAAAAAGCCCTCCTTACCCCCCTGTGCTGATAACTAACCGACCTCTCTAACCTGCCCTTCACTCAAAACTCCTGAACGCTTGGCTACTCTCGCCAACCCCCTATCTCTTGCTAACCTTCTTGACCCGCTGCAACGGCCGCACCCCACAAACCAAGGGGAAATGCCCTTTGTTAAAATCTCAAATACCTCCTAACAGCAAAAATCTCGGGGTAACACTTCCTTGCGCTTTTTCTTGGGATCTCTCTGCAGGGTTTGACACGTTGATCACCAACTTCTCCTCAGCATCCCCGCACCATTGGCCTCCAGACACCGCTCTCGGGTTGGTTCTCATCCCACCCTCGACCGCTCCTTCAGTTCCCTTTTTGGGGCGACCTCCTTCCTCTTTCCTTTGTGTTTGGGGTTCCTCAGGGGTCATTCTAGGGGCCCCTCCCTTTTTATTTTTACACAGCCCCCATTGGAAAAAAAAATCTAATTTGGGCCCCTTTCCTACCATTTTGGGATGACACCCAATTTTTAAACCTCCCCCGTACAACCTCCACCTTTCTACAAAACACCATGACTGTTTTGCCGCTGTCTCTAACCATGTCCTCTCCCATCTGAAATAAACTCACTAAACTGAAATTCTTGTTTTCCGCCATCTACAACCAAAACCCCCCCCCCCCTGTATTTCTTTTCTGTATTGGTACCACCATTTCTCCCAGGGACAGGCCCGCGTTGGGGTTTTTATTGGATTCTGATCTGACCTTCACCCCATATATCCCAAACCTTGCCCTCCTGCACCTGCACCTCAAGAATATCTCCAAAATCCGCCCCTTTCCACTGGGAAACAATCAAACTCTCATTATGCTTTATTCTTTCTCGTCTTTACTACTCAAAATCTTGCTTATCGGTCTCCCTCTCTGCAAACTCTCCCCTCTCCCAAACTGTTTTAAATGCAGCAACCAGGCTTTTCTTTCTCTCCAGCCGCTAATGTCCTTTTACCCTTTTTCATCACGCACTGGGTTTGGCCCTCCGTACAGTTTCGCATTAAAAAAAATCGCACTCTCCCCATAAAGTCCCACGCGCTGCTCCTCCCTACATCTCCCCCCCTAGTCCTGTCTACCGCCCTACCCCCTGCTCTCCGCTCTGCTGATATCGATTACATTCCCAATCATCCAACCTCCCATGCCCCCCTCAAGATTTTTACACGGAGGGACCAATTCTCGGAATATCTACCCGGGGCGATCAGGCAATTCACAACCCCACAGTTTTAACCCTCAAATCTTCTCGGTCTGGCCCCCCAAACCCTAACGTATCACACACATTTGTCACTCCCCACACTGGGCCTCACAGGCACTTATCTGTATTAGATGTACATCTGGGTGGCGGTTTACCATTTTTCATGTAAACCACCCCCTATTTATGAACCATGGCCCGCCATTGTAAACTTGGCATTTTTACCGTTGTTTCACCCATACACCCCCAAAGATTTTAAGCCCCTCACGAGCAGGGGCCCCAACCTTTTTCTCATTTTGTAAGTACTTTTAATTGAATGACGTATTTTACCCCTTGAATTTGTTAAAGTGCTTTCGGAAAATGTTTTTTCGCTATAAAAAAAGATTATTTTTATTATGACTGACTTCCAAAAATTGCGACAACCGGCTTGGAAGAAAAGTGGATGAGACTAAGGGCGCAGGGGGCGAGGCAAAAAGATTTGGGAAAAGTAATCAAGGCAGGCAGGATTTGTAGCTACGTGTTCACTTTTGGGTGATCACTAGAAAAATTCCAAGGAATTGTTTGGGGAAAAAAAAAATTCCCCAAAAAAATGGAACTTTGAGTCGGATGATCTTTGGAGATTTAAACACCGTCCCCAGGGCGATACCGGAGGGGTCTCCTTTTTTTCCATTTGGGGCCCTTTATTTTGGACAAGCAGCAAAAAAAAAAACTGGGCGAGCTTCTTGCCAGATACGAGAAAAGTCACATACCGGAATTCACAACTGGAAGTCAGAGGAAGTTGGGCATAGGAAGAGGTAATCGGGTGGGGGGTTTGCCCATAAACTATGTAGAAGGGAGGGAACTAGAATTTCCCATCATGATAATTTTTGAAAAAACCGCAATGAGCACCCCATCCAGTTTGTTTGATGTGAGTGTAACGGGTGCCCGCTCCCGGTCCCGGGGGGACGGGCGCACCCGTTTTTTCCCCTCTCTGGGCGCCCGGCGGGGCGGTTGGGCCGCGGCCGTGCTCTGGCCCCGGGGCGCACCCCTCCCATCCCATTTCCTGGCCCCGGGCCCTGTCCTGCTCTCTCCCCGCCGGGGAAAATGCAATGCGCGTCACCTCGTTCATGTAAATTTAAAAGGGCACGCCCCCGTAATTGGTTTTAATTTCCGGGGACGACCCTATATAGTTTTGGTCCACCCTTCCCGTGGTCTATGTTGCCTCCATGTCCTAGAGAAAGCGTTATCGTTGTTCTTGTCTCTGCTGTGTTCCTGACCCTTGCCTACGTTTCTCGACTCTGAACCTTGCCACCTGCCCTGACCTTGCCGCCTGTCCCCGACTACGTCTACGCCTCACGATTCTGTACCATGCTACACCTCGGCTGCCACCGCAAGCAAGTCACGTCAGGGGTAGCGACTCCAGCTGCAGCAAGTCCATCCCGCTTTGCGGCAGGCTCTGGTGAAAACTGGGACCTACTTAGATTCTGCTCCCTGGCGTGGCTTACAACATCACTTGCGGCGGTCCAGAGGATCCACTATCCCAGCCATTACAGTGAGTTAACAAAGCGGCAAAGATAGGTACCTAAAATTTGATTCACCCGCTTCACTTGCTCATTAGACTGCAGTTGGTAGACCGAGGAGAAGTCCAACTTCACCAGCATCTTGGAGAATGGGTCATACCAGGCTTTGGAGACGAACTGGACCCCCCCCTTTCCGAGACAATGTGCTGAGGCAGACCATTCAGGCGGAAGATGTGATGAAGAAACGGAGAAGCAACCATTTCCATGTGTATTGAACATTGGCTCAGGAACACTCTGCAGGTTTTCAGATTCCCATCATAGCGAGGTGGGAGAGATAGGTGCAGCATAGGGCCAACATGCATCATGAGAGCCGTAACGGATGGGCTTGTCGTGGGTGGTGGTATGGTCAGAGGTAGACAGGCAGCGTGGTTCTGCATCATGGTGACCAATTGATCATTACACTGGCTTGGCTGGGCCACCACGGTCATGATGTCCTAGAGATCAGGCAGAGGCAACCTCGCGGAATCCATGGACAGATCTTACTGTAACATTGGTGGTGAGGATTCGCTGAACCACGGCAAGTGATGGTATAAGCCACGCCAGGGAGCGGAGTCTGAATAGGTTCCAGTAGTCACCAGAGCCTGCCACAAGGCAGGATGGGATTGCTGCGATGTGAGACTACCAGGTAAACTCCTGATGCAGGTATACAGAATATAGAATAACACACACCTAGGTGGTGGGTGCTCAGTGGTAAGGTCAAGAAATGCAATAAAACTTATCAGAGCAGAAACAACCAAAATTTTCTCTTCATTTTTTAAACACATAGGGGGACATGCATGAAAACTGTCTAGGTGTAAGACTTTCTTTGTTGCCCATAGCAACCAATTAGAGTCCCCCTTTCATTTTATTTAGTGCTTTAAAAAAATTAAAGAGGAGCTCTGATTGGTTGCTATGGGCAACAAAGAAAGTCTTAGACCTACGCAGTTTTCATACATGTCCCCCATAATTTATTTAACATTTATAGGTACTTTACACTTTTTTAATAATACTTGTAATTGGTCAAGCTTGACAAAGGGGACTGGTTGCCTCAGGTGTGCACATGACGCCTGTCAGTCTGTAAATCTCCCTGCTACAAGCTGTGGAAAGGACTGGATATTTGCTGAGCACAGATAAAAGAAAAAGGTAACACTGCAAAGGACGTTAATTGCAAGTATTTTTTAAAAAAGCTTTGGTGCAAAGTACCTGTAAGTGCTGCATCAATTGTGTGTTTAAAAATGAAGAGAAAAGTTTGGTTGCTCCTGCTCTGATAAGTTTATTGGATTAGAACAAGGAGTGTGGGAAACTCCTAGAACAGAGAAGAACAAAAAACATTGCTATTGTTATATATGAAAGGTCAAGAAATGGCGAAATTACATGTACTAGGGAACCATGGCACACCAAATTTTATAATGAGCATATAAGTGGGTTTATTAACCAAATGTAATGTTTTATTACAAAGGGATCTGGGTAAGTTGGAGACCTGTGGTAGATGAGGAAGTGGCAGATGAGGTTTAACACAGATAAATGCAAGGTTATGCACATTTGATGGAAAAATCCATTCCATGATTATTTGTTACATGGAAAAAACGCTGGAAAAAATGCTGGATGCATTTCTAGAGTGTATAATAACAAGTTATAGTCACAAGGATTATTGGTGAAGGGACATAAGGCCCACCACGCGACTTAACAATACTAAGTCTGTAAAGTAATCAACACAATAGAGGATAATGTTTATTACAAAAAGGGATCTGGATATGTTGGAGATGTGGCAGATGAGGAAGTGGCAGTTTTAGCTTGTCGCGCTTATTAAAAAGGGAGGAGGACCCCACTTCATTTTGTTTATGAACCTTATTTAAAATCTATAAAGAACAAATTATTAAGAACAAAAATCAATGAGGAGTCCCCTCGAGTTTTTTATAATCAGCCAAGATATAACCAACAGCTGCAGCCTGATACTATCAGGATGGGAAGGGACCATGGATCTCGAAACCTTCCGATCCATTCAGCACAGATAAATGCTGTGTGCTATGCTGCAGTTTGACTGTATAGTCTAGCTTTGGGGTGGGGCAAGCCCCCTTGCAGCTTAGTTATGTCAGTGGAGCATCTAATGATGCTTCTGTCATGATTCTGCCTGACAGACCCCCAGCTTTGAGCTCTAGACGCTGGCCAGGGTCATTGCAACAAAAACCGCAGTTTCGCCTGTAGTGCTTTTATTTGTGTTCACAGTGTGAACTCTGTTTTTTCCCTGTTATGTATTGTTTTAATGATTCCTGCCAATGCCTGTGGTTAAGAGTCCTCCAGCACACTACTAGTTAACCTGTTTCCTTGCAAGTCGTTTTGGTTCACAGCTTGTATTTCAACCGGTCTATTGTTGTTTCCACCAATCACCTTTGTCCTCTGGTCAGCTATAGAAGAGCTATTGTACTTTCATCCTTTGCCTGCTGTATTGTATTTGTGTGCCTTAGCTAGCCCTTTATTCTTCTCTGCTGAACCATGTTACCTGACTTTGCCTTTGTTTTGACTATCCCTCTGCCTGCTCCGACTGTTGCTGACCTTGCTAATTCGACCCTCTGATTGTGTTCCCACAACCGTCTCCAAGACTTCTCCCGTGCTTCACCCACACTCTGGAACTCACTGCCCCAAACATCATCAGACTTCCCCCACTCTCACCAGCCTAAAAGCAGCCTGAAAACCCATCTCTTCAGGATTGCCTTACAACCAACAATAACCCATGCTGTCACTACACTATCCACAACCATGTCTGCCCCTCACCTTGTCTCTTCCCACCTTCCTTTTAGAGTGTAAGCCCTCACGGGCAGGGACCTCTCTCCTTCTGTACCAGTTGTTAGTTAGTAACTTGTCACCTTGTACTTGTTTGACCTATGTTATGTATGAAACCTCTGAATGTACAGCGCTCTGGAACCAAGGGCGCTCAAAAAATAAATAATAATAATAATAATAATGTTCTGTGTTTGTTTTGTCTGTGTCCTGTGTATTCACTTATTCAGTGTATCTCACGGTCTTCAGTTGTGGACGACTGTTGAAGAGTTGGGTACCCCCAAAAGGCAGGGACAGTGGCTTGGAACAACGTCAGAGCCTCACTCTGTTGGTGTCTACTCATGCTCCCCTGACCGGTTTCCTTACAGCTTCCCCAGTGCAAGTTCTTTCTCAGTTTGTGCATAAAGGTATTCCAAGATTTAAAAAATAAAAATGTGAAAGTATTTTTCAAAACAAGAGTCATTAAGTTAAATCTTTAGACCAAATCTGTTAATGAACCTAAACTATAGTACAGGTAATACTGTGAATCAAAAGTGCAAATTATGAACAGCTAACATATAAGAAAAACAAACATTTTAAAAAAACATGTAGAATGAAGATAAAAAAATAAATAAAGTTATTCAGTTCAGCAACATCAAACAACACATTTAAAACAATCAAAATAGTGTAAATGGTTTACTTAACAAAACTGAACCATCATCCATTATGCCATAAATACATGCAGCAACATGAGGGCAAAAGTGTTGTTGCACATCAATCTCTAGAGGAGAAGAGCGTTCTTCATTGTAAGAACTGTGAATCTGTGGAATAGCCTGCCTGAGGAGCTGGTCACAGCAGGAACTGTAGAGAGTTTCAAGAAAGGCTTCGATACCTACCTGGAACTAAAAGAATATTAATGCATACATAGCTATGTAAAATTCTGGATCCTGGCTGGTGGAGGCTCTGGGGTTAGTGATGGGGTCTCCACTGGAGCAGATTGGTTCTTGCCTTGTGGGTTCCAGGGCATTCACCAGTGATGAGGCTGGGCTTAATGTCCTTGTCTCTCTCCCATCACCCACATTTTCCCCACCCTTGGTTGAACTTGATGGACATGTGTCTTCTTTCTACCGTACTAACTATGTAACTATGTATGTAACATTTAACATTTGCAATTATACTTACCTACTTTTAATTTTTTTTTACTTATCCTTGAACCACAAGCTATCATAAAATTTAGATTTTGCGGTTAATGATTTGCATTGCTTCAAAAATTGGATTGTAGCAAAATAAATTTTACATTTGTGGAGCAGTCAGTCTTCTTACTTTTCGATTTGCAGTCTTTAATTAGGTCTTTATAATGGAGCTGTCTAGCAAGCTCATGCTCAATAGAGAGAATCGCTAGGCTATTTAGACATTGCTTACTCATTGTAGAATGCAGATAGTTCTTTATCAGTGAGAGTTTGCTAAATGCCCTCTCTCCTTCTGCTACAGAAAGTGGGAGGGTTGCAAAAGTCCTTAGAGCAATAAATACCTCTCCAAATTTTCCATGAAGCTCTAGTTCATAGATTGAGTTTAATAACTGTAGAGGACCTAGATTTCCTGGGAATGAAATTTCATACACTTTCCAAAGATCTTTCAGTTCACAGAGTAAAGATGAATTGAAATCGTTGGGGTATGCCAAGATCAATTCTTTAGTGGATGTCCCCACGTCTTCTTCACAAATCAATATCAGCAGCACTCTACTACTACTACTACTACTACTAAAAACAGTCTAAAGGAATGTGGGAATTATTGGAAAAGCATTTCTGCTACTTTAGGTACATGAATATTTGAAGTTCTTAGTGTACATTTTTGATCAAAACTGTAATAAGCCCATCTGCCGTCAGCAAGGTGACCTCAATACAGATGGGAACCTACTCTGTTACCACTCTTGTTTAGAGAGGTAATATAGAGTAGGTTCTCATTTTTATTGAGGTTGCCTTGCCGACGGCAGATGGAATTATACAGATTGTGTTTGTATTTTACTGCCACACCAACATACACATTAAAAAAAAAAAAAAAATTGGATGTGCAGACCATTGTTTTTGTAGACCAGGTCTTCTTCAGTCATGGTTCTCACTTTCAAGATTGGAGAAAACAATTTGCAGATGTCTGCAATAGATTGGAAGAGCTGATGAAGATAAGAAATTATTGTATCCATTAGACATTAGCTATAAAACGATCTTCAGGATTCATAGCATCACTGTGTCATGACTTTATTTGGCGTAACTGTTGAGGGCTTAGCACTTCCTTCGGTATCTCCTTGCAACCCGCTACCGATTTAGCCTCAGAAAGAATAGCAGGCCACTTTTCCTGAAGATGTTTCATTTTTTCTGAGAGTGCTTTAATGTTGGCAGCTTCAATTTACATGGAAATAGACCTTGATTGTAGAATTTTGTTTCCCTTCTTAAAACTGGTAAGCACTTTCACCCAGAATGCTGCTAAAACAACTGCCCTAAAAGATGAACATCACTCATCATCAGTGTGCATCACTAGTAAGTTTTTTAGAAGCAATAACTTTTAGAATTCTTGGTAGTTTCTCTGCAAGAAAAGTCTTGAACTCCAAATGGTGTCACTTAGACTGTGCAAAGATCTTCTAAGTACTTCAAGCAAGGTGTTCTATCTCTCAGGCCTGCTGATAAACAGAACATATAGCCTGTTTACACTTCCAAAAAAGGTCTTCATTTCAGGGCAGCTAGCAGCAGCATATAAACCCAAAAGGTTTAAAGAATGGGCAGCACATAGGCAAAATATTGCCATTGGATATATATCATGTATTGCGACTCTTACACCTTTTATCCTGCCAGACATGTTTGCTTCATTGTCATATCCCTTGCATCTGCAATATTTCAGGTCAACAGCGTGTTCACCTAATCTTGATATAATAATTTCTGCTATTTTTTCATCAGTCTTCTTGTAAAAGTAAACAAATTCTAAGAACCTTTCCTTAATATGCTAAGTTTTTTGTGGGGGTCTCTGTGACCATACTTTAAAATAATAACATTTTGTTCTGTGTGCAAAACATCTGGTGAAGCATCACAAAGTACACAGAAATAAATAGCTTCTTTCCTTTTTGAAAGTATGGCATTCAAGACATGCTTTCCACAAATATTAATGAATTCATTTTTTAGTGGCCCAAACAAGGTGGCGTGCTGGAAGTCTTCTTCCCTTTTCTTGACTAGCCTTGACTTTTTGTAGATGGTCTTGAAGAATGCTATCAAATAGTTACCATTACGGTGATCTCTGTGATCTCTTCCTGAATGCCATGTTGCATGAAGCTAAAAACTGTGTCATATCCAAAAGTCTTTGCAGAATAGCCATAAACTTATCCACTTCCTTTGCCAAACTTCTTTTCATCTCATAATCAACTCCATGACCACCTATGAATTTTAGAATGTTCTCCAACTACTTCTAGTGTTCGCTGTGCTGTGTGGATTGTTCATGTTCTGGTAACTTCATGTACAGGCGATGCCATTTTTGCTTTGATGGATCAAAAACACGTTTCCGACAGAGGATGCTTCCTGTTTTACTTATGAGATCATTAGAAAATGTCATGCAAGTTACACAATACATAACTTACTAACTTGGGCTTCACCTTAGTCAACTCCTTATGATCTTCTCACATCCAGTTGATGACTTCTCATACAGGAGGAAATCATTGAAAGAGCGGGTATCAACATCTTTAGCTAAAGACTGTGCCATCTTCTTTAATTGTTTTTGATCTAGAAGTCCAGAAAGGACAATCTTCTCCCTTTCTTTATCTTTGAGGACATCTGGCCATAAAGCTGGGTATTTTCAATCAATTTCTCATTGCAAAGTACGATAAGACCCACTCTCGTCACTTAAATCTTCCAAAACATCTAATAGGTTGATTGGATGATCTTCTTTCTCTATGTTAGAACCTAAATCTGATCAGGAAGCAATTCCATCTACTCTTCTTCCTCCATCATGACAGGACTCTCGGGAGACATGTTGCAGGGATGTGTCAATGCAGCTTCTTCTGATATCTTGCAAGAAGTTCATTCTTCATCTTCTACCCCTAAAGAAATGCCTGGCTAGTTGAAGCGGTCTGCTAAGCATCTTCTTTGTTGCTTTCTGGACTTTTAAAGTACTGCAGTATTGTTTTTTTACTCTTTAGCTTTTCTTCATTTCCCTCACAATCTTTTTTCTCCTTTCCTTAGATTCACACTGAAGGCAAAGCAGTGATCAAAGCAAAAGGTGGCTACTTTGAAGAACCTAGAATATAAGACATATTTTCAGTTGTTTCACACTTTTTTCTAAAGTATATAATTCCACAGGTGTTACTTCATAGTTTTGATGCTTTCAGTGTGAATCTACAATTTTTATAGTCATGAAAATACAGAAAACTGTTGGAATGAGAACGTGTGTCCAAACCTTTGGTCTGTACTATATATATATATATATATATATATATATACTATATATATATATATAATTTATATATATATAATTACTAAGGAGTGAAAATATAAACTCTTGAGTAGTATTGATCAAAACTGAACCATTTCCATTACTATACCAATATTATCAATGGCAAGTGTTTAACTTCACTTTCCTAAGTTGAAACTTATCACAACTTACACGCACCCAACAATCTCACCAATCAGCATTGGCAACAATTTCAGTTGAATACTACGACACATCACACTCATTTTGAAGGAACTAGTGAAATTTTTCATGAGAAAGAAGGCAAGAAAAAAAATTCCATTTATATTCTCCGTAACTTTTCTGTGCACTAAATTAATGTGTAGACTTATGTTAGTGTATACTTAGCAATACTTTTAATTTAAAAATGTATTATTTTATAAGAAGGACCGCACTAATGAGCTTGGAAAATCAAAACACATAACTATAATAAGTCACAAAGTAATCCAAGGGACAATATATTAAAGTACAAGTTATTATTTTGAAAAACTGATAATAAAAACTTTCAAAAGATTAAGAAAAAAACAAGAACAACAATGGTAATGTTATTACCATCCATTCCTTCCCAATCATTGTATATACAGTGCTCAAACACTGTACACCTAGACAAGCAGGAAGTCTTTCACTGCTTTCTAGCACTTTTGCTTAGCAGTTACAAGTACAGGTAGCTTAATAGATTGTAAACTCTTTCAAACAGGACCCTCACACATTTTGTCTTATCTGAAAATAGCTTTTTACTATGTAATGTTTGTTTTTTGCATGTCCGTATACCCTCCACAATGTACAGTGCTGCAGAATACGTTGGTGCTATATAAATAGTCTTATTATTATTAGATCCAGTCTGCAGTTTGTAGAGAAGTTTGATTTCTTTTGTATTTCCATTGTAACTATGGCTAAAATATATTAGTGGGGCACAACATTTAAAACTAAGTATTAAAACAAACACACAAAATAAAATATATATATATATAAAAAAAAACAACATTAAACGCCCAAACCACAATTTTTAGCCCTGCCTCTGATGAACTTAAATGGAGTGTGCCATCAGAAAAAGGACTTCTTGTTTAACTCGCGTGTTTATATTTAACACATTTTTAAATAACTTTTTTTTTTTTTTTAACTTTCCCATATCACTTTCTATATGTTTAAAAATTCTTAAAGGGATTGTGTCGCAATTTTTTTTTTTTTTTGCAGTAATGCGTGTGTTTTCTATCATCTTTTTATCCTCTTTTGCTGTAATTTTGATTGTGAGTCTGTAAAGAGAGCTATAGAGATTCCTGTGTGTAGGAGCCCTTCCCCCCTTCAGAGATAGTTCTCTGCTGTGTGAGTTGCAGGACACTCAGGAAGCTGCCATAAAGTGATTACTGCAGGTAAGAGACTGCAAATGATTCCCATCTGGTTAACTTCAGTGAGAGCCCCCCTGCTGTGAGCTCAGCATGCTCTATTGTCTGCAGGGAGCAGGCAGTCATGATTGTGGAGTCCAGACAAGCAGCTACTGAATGTCCAGCCCCTCTGTGCTCCAGCAGGGCTGCCAGAGAAGAGGCTGACAGGTGTGCGACATGTCCTTGTTCCTAATAAAGTGATTGTGCTTTTTTCACTGATGATTTTTGCACAATTCAAGATTTTTCTGCTAATTTTAGTTCTCTCGCTTCTGACGTTAAAAATGCTTTTTTTATAACGGATTTTGGCGCAAGAATAGTTTTTTTTAACGTTTTTTTGCGCTAAAATCCCTTTATTTTACAGTTTTTGACACTAAAAAAATTTTCTCGCTTCTGATGCAAAAAAATCGTTTTCTTTATGGATTTTGGTGCTAATAAAGTTCCTCTCGCTTTTTAGGAAATTCGATTTTTTACAGATTTTTTTGACGCAAAAACCCCGTTCGCTGTGGATTTTGCCGCTAAACCCCGTTTTGCGGATTTTGCCGCTAAAACCTTTTTGCCGGGGTTTTGCCGCTAAACTCTGTTCGCTGCGGTTTTTGACCTAAACCCGTAGTGGGGTTTTTTGACGCAAAAATCTTTGTGCGGATTTTGAGCTAAACTCCGTTTCCCCGCGGATTTTGCCGCTAAACTCCGTTCGCTGGGGTTTTTTTGACGTAAATTTCGTTTCGCAGGGGTTTACGAAAAAACTCCGTTCCCCCCGCGGTTTTGACGCTAAACTCCGTTCCGCCGTGATTTTGACGCTAAACCCCTTTTCCCGCTGGGTTTTAAAACCTAAACTCCCGTTCCCTGGGGTTTTTTTTCCCCGCAAAACTCCGTTTCACAGGGATTTTCCCGAAAAATCCGCGCTGCGGATTTTGACGAAAATCCGTTTTTGCTGCGGATTTTTGACGTAAACTCCGTTTGCTGGGGGTTTTTGACGCTAAACTCCGTTTCGCCCCGGGGATTTTGCCGCAAACCCCTTTTTTCGCCCGGATTTTGCCGCAAAAATCCGTTCCGCCGTGATTGACGCTAAACCCGTGCCGCTGCGGATTTTGACCGCTAAACCCCGTTTCACCGCGGTTTTTGCCGAAAAATCCGTTCCTGCGGATTTTGACGCAAAAATCCTTTCCCGCGCGGTTTTGACGCTAAACCCTTTTCGTGGGATTTTGACGCTAAATTCCCGTTCCCCCTTTGGGGGATTTTACCTAAACTATTTCGTGCGGTTTTGCGCTAAACTCAGTTCGCTGGGTTTTTGACGAAAATCAGTTCGCTGCGGATTTTGACGCTAAACCGTTGCTGCGGATTTTGACGATAAATTCCGTTGCTGGGATTTTGCGTAAACTCATTCGCTGGGGAAATTTTGACGCTAAACTCGTTCGCTGCTTTTTTGAGTAAACTCATTTCGCTGCGGATTTTGACGCTAAACTGTTCGCTGCGGATTTGCGCTAAACCCCGTTTCTAAACTTTTTTCTTAGCGGTTTTGCCGCTAAACTGTTCGTGATTTTGCCGCTAAAATCCGTTCGCTGAGTTTTGTTGCTAAAATCCTTTCTGCAGATTTTGCCTAAAAACCCTTTGCTGCGTTTTGACCCTAAACTCCATTCTTTGCAATTTTCCGCTAAAACCGTTTCGCCGCTGATTTGGCTGAACTCGTTTCGCCGTGATTTTGGACCTCCGTTCCCGCGGGGATTTTGAGAAAACTCTTCGCTGGGATTTTGACGCTAAACCCATTTCGCTGGGATTTTTGACGCTAAGCCCCTTTTGCTGCGGTTTTGCCACAAAACCCCGTTTCTAAAACTTTTTCTATGCAGATTTTGCCGTAAAATCCGTTTTGCTGCAGTTTTTGCCGCAATTTCCCCTTTTCGCCCGCGTTTTTTGCCACTTAATTGGGGTTTTGCTGCAGTTTTTTGTGGTAAACCCGTTTGCCCGGGGTTTTTTGTGCAAAAACCCCGTTTCTAACTTATTTCTATGAGATTTTTCCCCGAAAAAATTTTCCGTTTGCTGCGTTTTTTGGCTAATCTCCTTTCGCCCGATTTTGCCGCTTAAATTCGTTTGCTGCAGATTTTGAGGGTAAACTGTTTTCGCCCGGATTTGATGCAAAAAATTTGTTTTAAATCTATTTTATGAGTTTTGCCGCTAAAATCCGTTGCTGAAAATTTTTGCCGCAAAATACGTTTGTAAGATTTTGACCCCAAAATTCTTTTGCTGCAGATTTTGACGCTTCACGTTCGCCTGGGATTTTGACGTAAAAACCCCAATTTCCCGGGTAGATCAAACCAAACAAAAAATAGCGTGTGATTTAATTTGCTTTTTAAAATGAAAAAAGTATGGTTTAAGACGATTGATCCTGAGGGTTTTTCATTGCGTCTTTCGGACATCTTTTGGAATTTCCAGAATTGAAAATTGATTCTTGACCCCAAAAGATGCAGGACCCCCTATTAAAAACTTTTGGAGTATCCTGCTGATCCAACACGCATCCACAAAACCCAGAGCTGCTGTTGAACCAAACGGACCCTGAAGAAAATCATTGCTGAATCCCTTTTTAGGCGGGGGTACACCCAATGGCTTGATTTTGAGACATTTAAAAACCAGGTTAAAAGGCAAGCAAAAAATGTGCCCAAAAACCCCCAATTTTTTTTCAACAGCTTTTGCCCTTTGGGAAAAAAAATTCAGTTTTTTGAAATTTTTGGGATTGGTTTTCAGGTTTTTTTTTGTCCCTGAAAGGAGGGGAAAACACCTAATGTTCACAGGAACTAGACAAGATAGTTCTTGGGGGCTTGGCCCCTTTGGCCACCTGTGGTACCTGTGAGCAGGGGAGAGCATTTACTGGTGTTCTTTGCTAACCAAGTGAAAAAAAGTAAGGGGGTGTGCACACGGCGTCTTTGGGTATGTGTGAGTCCAAAAAGTGTATCCAAAAAAATGCACACATCAGAGATACTTTCCGAACGCCCATGCTGTTTTAAAAAATGCAATGTATAAACCACTGCTGTTTATTAGATAAAAAAAGGGTTGGGTCCCTCTGGGGATGCAGACGGACCCAAACACATACCAAAAGGGGGTAAGAAACAGGAGTCAGAGTCGAGTGAAAGGGCCCCAAATTAACACATTCCTTGGTTATTCCTTTTTCAGGGGTTTGGGTTTTATAGCAGCTCGGGATGGTTTTCCCATCACCAGCAAAAATGGGGTCTACAATACCTCCCCCTCCCTTTTGCACAAGGGGGGGGGGAGGGGGAGTGAGGTCCCCACCAGACCAGCCCCCATTTTCAGGGAAGAGTAATTATTCTTTGTACATGAGGAAAAAATCTTTTTTTCTTGGGTGTGTCCTCTGGTGGCTAAAGACTGGGAAACCTTGAAAAAATTTTTATGCTTTTTTTTATATTTAGCACCAATTGAATGAAATAAAAAAATATACTAAAAATGTAAACAAAATGAACACATAATATTTCATCAACAAAAAAAAAATTAAAATTTGATGACAGATTCCCTTTAAGTCCTGCAGTTTTCACTTTGGCCATTAGGCTTAATAATAGTCTGACATTTCCTGTTCTGTAGAGAAAGATTTTCAGTGTCTCCTCATTATCATTTCAAACTGAAAGGTGACACCAGTGTGTATGGATAACACAGGATCCACCAGTCACAATAGGAGATGTCACAGCTCCCCTCTCCACTTCCCTGCACACCGACTTCTTCCTAGGCCACAGAACATGGCTAGAAAACTCTCCTATAGAAGTCAATGGGACTGATCCAGTCCATAGGCTCCTATGTGCAAGAAGCTGCTGCAAAGCATCTCTCTAAATCTTGTTAAAGCTTTTGCAGCAAGAAAGTTTTCCTCAATCATTACGGGACAACAGAATTGAGAAATCTACAATCATAAAATAAAAATGACTAAGAAGAAAAGAATATGGAGCAGTGTCTTGTTGTAATAAGTAAAAAAAAATTGCCGACAGACTCCCTTTAAGGCTTTTAAACTGAAAGGTGACATCAATGTGTATAGATAACACTGGATCCATCTTTCAAAATAGGAGATAGTTACAGTTCTCCCTCTTCTCCTCCCTGAACAGACTTCTTCCCAGGTCACAGAGAATATCTAGAAAACTCTCCTATAGAAGTCAATGGGACTGATCCAGTTCACAGGCTCCTTTGTCCATGAACTTGCTATAAAGCATCTCTCTAAATGCTGATAAAAGCAGTGCAGGCAAGAATGCTGTCCCCACAATCATATATAGATAATAAATCTACAATCAGAAAATAAAAACAGCTAAGAAGAAAAGAATATGTATAAGTGACTTGTTTTAATAAGTGAAAAAAGATGCCAACAGATTCCATTTAACAATCAGTATAGCTGCTGTATACCTGCAATGCATTCATTTCACTCTTAGGCTATGTTCACACGGTGTATTTGCAGGGCGTAATTACGCCCCGCAATTACGCCGTGTGACCGGAGGAGTGAGAGGGGGGGCCCGGCACTTTGCCGGCCCATAGACAATCACTGTTAGGGGCGTATACGCCGCTAGAAAGTGGGCATGTCAATTATCTCCCCGCCCGGCGGCATCGCCGGGCAGGGAGAGGAGACGTAATCCATAGTTCTCTATGAGAACTGTGGATTACCATAATGAATGGGCCGTTTTCGGCCCGTAATTGGCGCACTTCGGCGCGAAATTACAGACCGAAATACGGCCCATTTTAAGCCGTGTGAACATGGCCTTACCTTTTGCAGTCTTCTTTTCTCTTCATCAGTGGGGCATCAAGCTCCTGAGTACTTACCACACCGAAACTGAGCCACACCCAATGCTCTTCCCACACACAGCAGTTATCTGGAGAGAGCGAGGATTAATCTTCAGTGCTCTGGACCTTCAAGAAAATAAATGAACAGAATACACACATTGGAAACAGCATCAGAATTGTGTTAATAACTGATATGTTATTACCAATATTTTTCTGCAGTGTGGCATTTATGTCCACAAGTGGAAAAGTCTACCCCTTATGGCGTGGATTAACTTGCATAAGGTTGAGTTTGCACAATATATTGTGGCAAATACCTGGGTGCGCCACAATATGCCTGCTGTTGAAAGTACGTGCAGGCCTCCTATTACTTTCCATTCCCCCAGCATTTACTTGGCCGAAAGACGTGACATATCACTTCTTTTTACAGGCTAATACTGTGCGCCAGAGAATACATTAGTGCCACAGTGCACGGTACAGCCGTTGTCATGGACACATGCCCGTGTCTCTGCTGTGACCTGCTACCTGTTACTCACCTGTCCCGGCTCCTCAATGAGAGCTATGATTTTATCGTTTTTGCGAGTTGCCCTTCGGACACGTTGCAGGGCAATTACACGCTGCAGTACACCTCGCAAATACATCATGTGAACATATACTCATAGATTTCTGTTCAGAAGGGAAGCGTATTCCACACCAAAATCCACATTTACAGATCACTGGGTGAACATACCCAAGACACAGTCAAACACATTATGGTAAGTACATCTTGTCCCACAAGAAACAAACCTTCATATGTCTATGTAGGTGTAAAAATAAAAAAAAATGATGGCTCGTGGAAGGCAGGAAGGGAAAAAAAAAAAAGCGCCAAATTATTATGACCGCCTGTCAGGAAGGGGTTTTCCTTCCCACCTCCAAAGAGCCATAACTTTTTATTTTTCCACCAACATAGACATACGAGGGTTTGTTTCTTGTGGGACAAGATGGAATTATCCTAATGTGTGTGATTGGGTATGTTCACCCAGTGATCTGTAATTGTGGATTTTGGTGTGGAATCAGTGCTCCATATACTGTAGAATAGCATTTACTGGGAAACTGAAAAAAAATTCTAAGTGGGGTGAAATGTGGAAAAATTTACTTGTGCTGTGTTTGCAGGTGGTTTGCTTTTATGGCATTCACTCTTCTGCATAAATAATGTCCCCATAATAACAACCTCATTCTGATTAGCTGCCTCATCTATTTGTTTTAGGAGTACATCTTCCATGGGTTCTTTTATATTTGGGGGGGCTATAGCAGACCCCAAGTAGAACTTATTATTGTTATTACCCCCATGAATATTTACCCATAATGACGCTACATGCTCATTTCCTGTATCTATGTCTTTCCGCAGTGTTGGCTTCAGACATGATTTTACATAAGACATACACATCCCCCTTTCCATTTTTTATGATCGCATCAAAATGAACTGTAACCCTGTAAGTTAACTGCCCAGTCATAGTTCTCGTCCCGCCATGTCTCAGTTATCCTCATCATCATATTTTTATACAGCAATAATTAATTCTAATTCATGTATTATGTTGGTGAGACTCCTGGCATTGGCCAGCAAGCAATTTAGAGATATTTTTGTTTTCAATCTTTTAACTCTGTCTTTATTAACTATTACTACCCCCTTCCACTCCACTCCAACCTCTGATTTATTACTAATTCCTAGCTCTCTATCTTCACTATGTTGCATTTGATATGTGTAGTTGTCCTCCCCCATAGTTTATTCCTCCAACTTCTTGGCCATTATATCCCCCAATACAGCTGCACCCTCCCCATTTAGGGGCAGCCTGTCCCTAGCATAGAGTTTGTAGCCAAGACAGAAGTCAGCCAAGTCCGCCAAATACCCAAATCCTTCTTTCCTACACCAATGTTTCAGCCACTTATTCACCTCTCTAATCTCCCGCTGCCTCTCTGGTGTGGCCCCTGGTACAGGAAGTATTTCAGAGAAAACTATCTTGAAGGTCGTTGCCTTGAACTTTTGGCCTTGGTCCCTGAAATAATTTTAAAGGACACTCCACTTACCGCTAACTATGTCATTGGTGCCAATGTGGACCATGACAACTGGATTCTCACCAGCTCCACCCAATAATCTGTCAACCCGGTCTGCGATATGTCGATCTCGGGCCCCAGGTAAACCACATACTGTTCTATGATCCCGGTCTTTGTAACAGATTGCCCGGTCTGTTCCCCTAATAATGAAGTCCTCAACTACGAGCACCTGTCTAGCCTTCCCTGCAATCCTATTACTGGGGTACTGTCTTGCTGCAGCAGCGCTATTTCTGAACTCATCCGCCAGTCTTGCAAATTTGTTGGGGTTTTCCAGATGAGGACTAGCCTCCCTGACACTTTTCCTCTACCCTTCTTTCTGACTGTTACCCAGCTAGCTTTTTCATGTCCCATGCTGCTGTTCTCACCAGCATCTACTCCAGTGAGTGCTTGCTCAGTGAGCAGCAATGGATCTCAGTGTTGATACTTGCTGATTTTGATCCAGGATCTGGGCTTCTAAACGTGCAGTGTGCACACATCTCGCCCAGCAATATGCACCCTCAAACGTATGCATACATAGCACAGGATGTGCACTGGACAGCATTGTCAATAATGCAACTCATGGGGATATTACAAAAAGAGTTACAAATATAAAATTTAGAACAGTACTGTCCTTCCTAAACTCCCCAAATCTAAAATCCAGCAATCTTCAGTCCCCACACTTAAGCCAAAAAATGCATTTTAGACATCTGCTCTTCATTTTACTTTAAAACCTTTTTCTCCAAACGCTGTCTGCAGTGTGTAAACCCCTCCTTCAGAAAAACAAAGACTTAGCTGCAGTTAACCTCCAGGTCACTACCCCTGACGTGGCTCCTCACGGTGACAGCTGAAGTGCATGCAGGACAGAGGGCACCAGGTACAGGCAGAGGTCATAGCAGGTAACAGAGTCCCAGGTAGGTAACGGACAGGTACAATAGCAGGATAACAGCAGAAGATAGATAACAGGCTGGTGCAGCGGCAGAACAGAAGTAGAATAACACACTGGAAACGCAGGGTTAACTCAGGGTTAACACAGGTAACCACAGGAAACAGCAAGCACTACAGCAAACAGAGGTCATGCTCACTGAAGAACATCCATGAACTGACACTGGAGCAGAGGCAGGAAGTTCCTTAAATCACAGGGGATCACAGGTCATTAGACAGGTAATTAGCTACTGTCCCTTTAAATTACTGAGAGACACGCATGCAGGCACAGGAAGTTGGAGAGGATGGGTGCGCACAGTTGAACTTAGCAGCCGGAGCCACTGGGACAGGAGAATTCATGGAGATAACTGCAGCAGAGGAGTTTAACCTTGCGGCAGATGTCACCGATGGTACAGCAGAGGCAAAGGCACATCCGCAGTCCAAAGCAGGGACCAAGGAGTAAACCGGGACCCTGGTGTTAGAATAACCACAGAGACTCTCAGTTTGGTCTGGAGGCTTTACTCACAGGTTTCCTAGCACTTTACAATACTCCCAACAGACAATTTTCTCAGTGGGTTTTTCAAACTTCTCTTCCTTCTTGCAATTACCTCTAGCAATTCTTCAGACAACTTCTCAGGTTCTTTATTCTTCTCTCTCTCCCTCTCCTGTAGCTCTATATCTTAGTAAGCTCCTTGGGAGGTCTCATCCTTCAGCTCCCTTTTCCACTCTTGCAGGGTGTCCTAAATCTCCTCTCTCTTATTACACTCTAGGCAAACCCATATGTAGCGACTGCTGTTGCAACACTCCTTTGTTGAGTCCTTCAGTGATGTGTTATGAAAGACTGCTTTTGAGGACAGCAGTCAATCACTCCTCTGTATGATAGGCTGTGATTGATAAATCATCACTCAGTAATGAGCAGTGAAATGACTCAGGTCATCTTGTCATTAGACAGGGTGACCTGCTTCTTACCCACGATATCACATCTGGCACCAAGAGAAGATCATTAGACAGCCAAAACCCTTGATTGTTTTACTAATCCTCCATAGCTGAATTTCTAGAAGCAAGGATGTTTAACTTTTAGTTCCTAATAAAGGTATTTCTGTTGTGGCATTACACATTTTATTTCAAATCTGAGCTTCGGAGGACTTAACAAGTTAACTGAGATTGGATTGCGGTAACCAAGTCTTTCACCTTAAAGACATAGAAGTTCCAGATAAATCCCTGCCCTAGCTGGATTAAGATGATTTAATGCCCCTAAACCCCGACCAGTACTCGCAAACAGTTAATAGACTTAGTAAATTCCTAATGATAGACTTTATTCCTCTAACTTTTTAGCAATATATGAAAACATGCAGGGATCTGGGAATCTGTAACAGATAATTAATTCTCTGACCTCTATAAAAAAGTTTGGTGCTGTTACTAGGATTGTAAAATCTCTGCCAAACTGGTAAAACAAGCAAACAAACAAAAATCTTCCAGTTTTGTTGTGTGCAGGTTGCGTAGGGGAAATGCCCTTAAGTACTTTCACTACCGATTCCCCTTTCGCTGTGGTGATATACTTCAATTGTTCTTTACTGTCTCACACACCTTTTACTCGCCACAGTGTGTCACAATGGTGGGAGGGGAAGGAAAAATGTATATGTGTTCATGATGAGGAGTGGTAGCAATTTTCCACTCATGGAAACTATGATTTGTTTCATTGACAGATGTATGGAGATAATGATCTGAAAGTTTAACATGTTGTTTTTCTCTGTTACAGGTCATTTATGGTTAAAAGGTGCTAAGACAGATGAATGGTTCCGCTGAAAAAGGTTCATGTTTCTGAATAGAAAGCAGCTGAAACATATCCAGTAGGAGATTATAATTGTTTAAACTACAGTTCTGAAAGATAGAAACCATTTTACTGTCCTAGCTTTGTCACTATCACCCAGAATTGTCAAGTAATATGGATAAATCATATTGCATTTTAGAAGTAAAACAACAACATAATGCATTTAAGTTATTTGAATTAAACATACTTGATAATATTGCAGAGTGCTTCTTAAACTGTTTGTTATATTTGCTTGTTTACCTGGAATGACTTTATTGTTTCATATACAAGTACATAACAAAGGATGTTCACTGATAGATGATTTTGTACAGTAAGTCATAATTAGTATGAGCCATCAAGCTTAAACGGCCTGTTGCATTTTAGCTTGGGACAAAACTGGTAAAAGTCCTCTGAAAAGTAAGAACTGGAACCCAATTAGATAACATGGACAATTATGCCACTTTATTTTACACCAATATAAATATACTTTCTAAATACATTTTATTTTCAAAGTTTGTTCTTTTTTGATTCAAAAAGTATTTAATTATCTTTACATAGAAATGTGTCAAGGTTAAAGCTGTGGCTCCCATGCAGAGCAATGAGCATGCCCGTGTGCCGGCCGCTGCGGCGGCGTTCTCCAGTGTCCCCTCAACTTACTCACTTGTCCCGGGTCCTGTCTGTGCTTTGGTGCCAGCAGCAGTCCCCACCGGCAGATACGAGTCTGCCGTTCTTACTCTGACTCCCTGGCATCCAGTGCATGCACGTGTGTCCCCTAGGGGCACATGTGGCACTACTCAGTATTTAAAGGGACAGTGTCCCAATTACCTACCTGGTGAACTGTGACATCTGGCTATAAAAAGAACTTCCTGCGCTTGCTCCTGGTCAGTTCATTGTTGTTTACATAGAGCTTGACCTCTGTCTGCTGCACTACTACTGTTCCAGTGTCTAGTGTACCCTGCGTTACCTGTGCGCTATCACTGCTCTATCTGCTGCTTACCTGCCGTTGCATCAGTCCGTTTACTACTGCTATATACCTGTCACTGTACCAAGTCCGCTACTTTCCTGGGACTGAGCTAACTGCCTAATGCTACACCTGCGGTGTCCTGTTATCCATACCTCTGCGAGTTACACCAGCGGGCCCAGAGGATCCGCCATATACTGATGATCGATGGGTTGAATGATAAACTGAGGGAGTAATCTACGGGGTGAGAATACCGAGTAAAAGCCAAGCACTTGAAGCCTTGGATCTTCGTAAGTCGGACCAAGACTAACCTGTGGAGTGAAAGACTGTGGTTGTCACCTGGACAGTCCTACCAAATAAAATTAGATGTTAGGTTAATATTTTATAATTAAGTCCCTGTAGTTTACATGCTGCTGAGGTGTGTGGGCAGGCCCGGACTGGCCATAGGGCAAACCGGGCATTTGCCCGGCGGGCCGCTGGGGTCCGGGCCGCAGGGCCGGTTCGGATCGCCCGCCAAGGGGACCAGTGTTCCCCCCGGCGGGCCCTGAGTCCCGGCGCCGGTCTGTGGTGCGCTACAGGGGCCACAATGGTCGCATTAGCGACCGGACCCCTGTGGCAGGGGGCCGACAGGCCCCCCTCGCCACACGGCTGCACGGCCGGGTCACCGACCCAGCCATGCAGCCATCACGGCCGCCGCCTGCACCGCGCGGTGCAAGCAGCAGCCGAGGCTGGACATCTGGGATCTACTGATCCCGTCTGTCAGCTCCCAGGATGCCGCGGGGCAGGCGCGCGATGTAATGACGTCATCGCGCGCCCGCTCCGCGTCCCGCAGTCTGCTGCCGGCGGCCTCCGGGGAAGAAGACAGAAGAGGAAGCAGAGACATCAGGTAAGTATAGTTTTTACTTATTTTTTAAAAACTACTGCCCTGGCTACCTGCCCTGACCAGCTGCATGCCAGCCCTGGCTACCTGCCCTGACCAGCTGCATGCCAGCCCTGGCTACCTGCCCTGACCAGCTGCATGCCAGCCCTGGCTACCTGCCCTGCCCAGCTATATGCCAGCCCTGGCTACCTGCCCTGACCAGCTGCATCACAGCCATGTCTAACTGCCCTGACCAGCTGCTTGCCAGCCCTGGCTACCTGCCCTGACAGCTAAATTCCAGCCCTGGCTACCTGCCCTGCCCAGCTTGATGCCAGCCCTGGCTACCTGCCCTGACACAGCTATATGCCAGCCCTGGCTACCTGCCCTGACCAGCTGGGATGCTAGCCCTGGCTACCTGCCCTGACCAGCTGCATGCCAGCCCTGGCTACCTGCCCTGAACAGCTGCATGCCAGCCCTGGCTACCTGCCCTGACCAGCTATATGCCAGCCCTGGCTACCTGCCCTGACCGATTACTGGCCTTACCTGACCGAGTACTGGCCCTACCTGGCTAGTTACTGGGGGCAGCCCTAGCTACCTGGCTGATTACTGGGGGGGGCAGCCCTAGCTACCTGGCTGATTACTGGGGGCAGCCCTAGCTACCTGGCGTGTTACTGGGGGCAGCCCTAGCTACCTGGCTAGTTACTGGGGGCAGCCCTAGCTACCTGGCTAGTTACTGGGGGCTAATTACAGTGGTAGGCCCTGTCTACCTACCAACTTAATGGAGGAAGGCCCTTTTTACCTACCTAACGGGGTCTACCTATTTACATGCCACTTATCTGACATTTTCTAATTTCTAATTTTTAGGGTCTAACATAGCTGTTTCGGGAATTGATAGGAAAGTGCTGGAAAAGAGAGGATGTCTAAGATGTATTTGTGGTAAATTCTACAGAAACGAGTAGTGGCCACTAGAAGAAAACATTGCATGCTGTACCGGACAGAGAAAGAAATGGAAGGGAACGACTCATCAGGGAATTCGTCATGGAGGTTTGGGCCAGAAGGAGAAGAAAAGGAGAAGAGAACAACTCCCATCAGAGATGACGTCTCCTGTGAGTCCCGGCTGTCAGCGGTAAGTTTACTTCTGTGTTGAGTCAGTGCTGTATTCATGTGATGGTGACCTGACTACTGGGGATGTGATTGGTTGTAGGTTATGTTGGTGCTTATGTAGTGTCAGTGTGGGCTTGTCCCTGATTGTAAAGTAAGTGCACCCCTGACTCTGTGATGAGGGGTTTCTCTGCACCACTGTTTCTTTCTTGCTTGTGTGTAGGGGGCTCTCACACAGAGCGGTTTTGGTGCATTTTTTGTGTAGAAATGTACAGCATTAACTGCTCTGCCTTTCTGCACCAAAAAACATAAAAAACACTGCGTGTGAAAGCAGCTTTATAGTGTAGTTTATTTTAGAAAGCGGCGAGCTGCGAGAACAAGGGGAATTTTTTTAAGTGGATATTGTATGTGGGCTGCTGGGGGCTTAGTGCCAGGGCTGATTTTTATTCCCAGTCCGGCCCTGTGTGTGGGTAAGAATAAAAGATTTATTCCATAAATTTATTCCATAATCTCCATTCCAAGCAGCAACATACCAGGAACTGAAGTCCTGTGCCTCCAACTTAAAGGGGTTGTCTCACTACATTGATTCATCTTACCTCAGTCCTGTTTTCTTGGTTTCATTTTGAATTCAGGGGTGTGTTTATTGGCTTACACTAGGCTGCAGTAGAAGCCAGGTCTGTAGCGATAGCAACCAGTGCTGGCAGCCTATCAGGAGAGATCAGACAGGTCTGTAGGTATAGCGACCTGAAGAGCTGATGCAGCGCATACAAGAGGGGATATCTAGGAATAGGTAGGACACTGCTAATGGACACATATTGCAAAGTGACTTGTTTTTGCATGATCTTTAATATAAAAAGCAATCCTTGTAGTGAGACAACCCCTTTAAGTTTATAGACCATATGCAAGAGAGGGAGTTATAGCGGAGAAGCATAATTTTCAGTAAGTGAAGTGGTTAGTCTGGATATAGATCCCCGGGATTATATTAAACTATGTATTTGATGATATTGAAACTAATCTCCGGCAGATTCACCAGATCTCCCCTTTATATCTACCCATGCAATTAGAGCAGATGCATCCACTATATCTCATGCCAGGTAACGAATTTCAAGGTAAAAAAAGGAAAGATGACCTATTCACGGACACGGAAAAGCAAATCTTCAGTAGAAAACAAAGGAAAGGTAAAACACCTGAAGCACACCAGTCTGTCACTGGAGGCTAGCAGAATGCACCATGATCGTGAATTGTGAACAAACCATGCTGATCTCTAACCAAATTTTGGTGGATCGGTTATAAAGGGGGTCGAGGACACAACTATTGATAGTTGCTAGCCAGCAAGCCACACCTTCAGGTTCTACATTTTTTCAAAAGTTAGTGACTATTCTCCACAAAAGATGAATAATGATAATAATAATATTTCAAGAGACCGTTTGAAACTAATTTTGAAGCTTGCGGAGGATGTCCATTTTCAGTGTGTTTTCTCTGCCAAATTAATGAAATTGGGTGATAAAAATCTGGTCTTTACTCAGTTTAGGGACTACAGTAATGTGAGCCTGTAATGTTTTTGTGGGAATGGTTACCTCTGTAAACCCAATTGGATGCCTTAAGTAATGAGGGAAGGCCAATTCTCTACAGACTTTGTAAAATCTGGGGGTTAACCCATCTGGACCTGGGCTCTTCAAATGACCAAAGAGAGTTTAGGGGTGCAAAATTACTGTTCTTGTGCCAATGTCTCCTATTCTGAAGCATTTTTCAATCCATATAGGTCAAAGTAATCCCTGACATTCTTGTATTTTCCAGGTGAGTTACTGGAAAATGCAATATTGTATAGCTTAATGGGCATTATATTGTCATCCCAGATGTACAGCTTAAAGTTCTACATGAGGATGAGTTTATGAAAAGTTTTAGTGTTTTTTTTTTATTTAGATAGTAATAGCTTTCAATTCTTGAATGAGAAAAAAATATGTGTATCCCTATAAAAAGTTTTAAACTGCAGAGTGTAATGTGTTTGAAGGGAAATACCTAAAAATAAATTTTCTGAAGATAAAGGGAGCATATGAGAAGATACTGCAATGCTACATTTTATCACACAAAAGAGGAGAAAAAGGAACTCGGCAAAGGAAGCATAAAGAAAAAAAAGGAGAAAAAAAAGAAGAATTTAAGTTAGCGCCCTGTTTTGTACACCAGGCAGCAGTTTCTCAAACATCCCCAGAATAGTATAACCATAACTGACATGCTTCTGCCAATAAAATGTTCAGTATTATCACTGTTAAGATTAATCCCCTAACAGTCACACTAGAATTGAAAAAACACTCCCCAAAATTACACTTTTTATTGCAGATTTTCAATTTAGGTTTCAAGTAAATAATAATTGGTGTATGAGGTCTGATTCACACTGGCATCAGAGATTCCATTTCAGCATGCAGTGCTATTTTTTCTGTTAATATGACGACCCTCAGGACCAAAACCTAGTGACCTTTATTTTAGTCAGTGTGGTTTGTCAGGCACCATTGATGTCTGTCTTTCCATGGACCTGGTGAAGCCTCTGCAAAAGTGGTTCCAAACAGAACCTCCTTTGACGATATGAACTAGGCCTGACCTAGTTGCCTTAGGTGTATTTTAACCTCTTGGTGATATAACTTATTTTAGCCCATAAAACTAGTTGCATTTTTCTCCCTTCTTTTTTCCAAGGGTACCAATTACCTGGCCAGTGACCTTTAACCCTCTGGGATATGAGGAACTTCCTGCCTCTACTCCAGTGTCAGTTTATTGTTGTTCATTTGAGCTTGTGACCTGCGCCTGGGTTCAGCTATTCCAAAGTTAACCCCTGAGATTCCTGATGTCAGTTAGTTTAGTCCAGCAGAGCTGTTGACCTCCTGGCTGCCATTATCTGCTGATCTTGCACCTGTTTATTCATGTTGTTCCTGCCATTGCACCTGTCCAGCTATACCTGCTGTATTCCTGCTGTTGCATCAGTCTGCTACTACATGCTGTTTTCTGCTGCGTTACCTGTCTGCTACCCACCTGGGACCTGTAGTCCTCCTATAGCTATATACCTGCTGCCATCTCTCCCAGTGTCCGGTGTCCCTGTCCTGCATCTTGGCTGTCACCACGGGTAGCCACATCAAGGGTAGCGACCTAGGGGTTCCCTGCAGCAAAGTCCAGCCCAGCCTTGCGGCGGGCTCCGGTGAAGACCAGGGGCCTCTTAGACTCCGCTCTCTGGCATGGTCTCCATCTCTACCATCTTTGCCTGCAGTGATCACAATGGATCCATACCTTTTGTTAAAAAAAAAAAAAAAGCAACTGAAAAGTGGGGTGTGCAATATTATTTGGCCCCTTTACTGTCAGTGCAGCAAACTCACTCCAGAAGTTCAGTGAGGATCTCTGAATGATCCAATGTTGTCCTAAATGACTGATGATGATAAATATAATCCACCTGTGTGTAATCAAGTCTCCGTCTAAATGCACCTGCTCTGTGATAGTCTTAGGGTTTGGATACAAAAAGATTTCCCAAACTTTAAACATTCAAAGGAGCACTGTACAAGCGATCATATTGAAATGGAAGGAGTATCAGTCCACTGCAAACCTACCATGACCCGGCCGTCCCTTTAAACTTTCATCTCAGACAAGGATAAGACTGATCAGAGATGCAGCCAAGAGGCCCATGATCACTCTGGATGAACTGCAGAGATCTACAGCTGAGGTGGAAGAGTCTGTCCATAGGACAACAATCAGTCGTACACTGCACAAATCTGGCCTTTATGGTAGAGTGGCAAGAAGAAAGCCATTTCTCTAAGATATCCACAAAAAACTCTCGTTTAAAGTTTGCCACCAGCCACCTGGGAGACACACCAAACATGTGGAAGAAGGTTCTCTGGTCAGATGAAACCAAAATTGAAGTTTTTGGCCACAATGCAAAACAATATGTTTGGCGTAAAAGCAACACAGCTCATCACCCTGAACACACCATCCCCACTGTCAAACATGCTGGTTGCAGCATCATGGTTTGTGCCTGCTTATCTTCAGCAGGGACAGGGCAGATGGTTAAAATTGATGGGAAGATGGATGGAGCCATACACAGGACCATTCTGGAAGAAAACCTGTTGGAGCCTGCAAAAGACCTGAGACTGGGACGGAGATTTATCTTCCAACAAGGCAATGATCCCAAACATAAAGCAAAATCTACATTGGAATGGTTCACAAATAAATGAATCCAGGTGTTAGAATGGCCAAGTCAAAGTCCCAGACCTGAATCCAATCGAGAATCTGTGGAAAGAGCTGAAAACTGCTGTTCACAAACGCTCTCCATCCCACCTCACTGAGCTCCAGCTGTTGTCCAAGGAAGAATGGGCAAGAATTTCAGTCTCCCAATGTGCAAAACTGATAGAGACATACCCCAAGTGACTTGCAGCTGTAATCGCAGCAAAGTATTAACTTAAGGGGGCTGAATAATTTTGCATGCCCCACTCTTCAGTTTTTTCTTTTTTTACAAAAGTCTAAAATATCCAATAAATTTCGTTCCACTTCACAGTTGTGTCCCACTTGTTGTTTGATTCTTCACAAAAAAAATTAATTTTTAGATCTTTATGTTTGAAGCCTGAAATGCGGCAAAAGGTTGAAAAGTTCAAGGGGGCTGAATACTTTCGTAAGGCACTGTACCTATAACTAAGGAGTTGCTGGAAAATTGAGAATGCTAACATATTTGTGTCCAAACCTGCAGGGACAAGTGTTGACCAGGAGATGTCAGCATGGTGGTGTGGACCGGATGGAGAAGAAAAGGGAACGTGAACGACTCATTGGGGAAACGTCACCTGTGAGTCACTAAATGTACCTGAAATGTAATCACTTATATGTCTGCAAAGTGTAATGGTTTATATTCAGTCTGGTGTGGCAGTATTATTCAGTCTCTATATAGTGGTGATATGTGGTAATGGTGTGGAGGTGTGATTCAGTCACTATGTAGAGGTGAAATGTGGTCAAGGTGTAGTGGTATTATTCAATCACTATGTGATGTTTATATTTGGTCATAGTGTGGTGGTATTATTCAGTCACTATGTGAGGGTGATATGTGTTCATGGTGTGGCAGCATTATTCAATCACTGTGGTGGTGATATGTGGTCATGTTATTGTGATATTATTCAAATCACTATGTGGTGTTGATATGTGGTTATGGTGTTGCGGTATTATTCAGACACTATGTGGTGGAGAAATGTGATCAGAGTGCCATAGTCTCTGTTGTACCTGCTGTTTTACAATAAAAACATCAAATCATCCAGCAGGAAACAAGCCCCTAAACAACTCTGTACACAGAAAAAAAAAATGGCTCTCAGATTGTGGCAATGCAAAAACCTGTTTTCCTGTTCGAACAAAAGTGTTTTTATTGTGTAAAAATAGTAAAACACAAAAAATATACAAATTGGTTATCGCTGTAATCATATTGACTTGCTGAGTAAAACTAACATGTCTTTTGTACTGCATGGTGACCGCTGTAAAAAATAAAATTACTACCAGGATTTCTGTATTTTGTTCAAAACGCTTCACAAAAGCCTTAATAAAAAAACTTCAAAGTGTTGTATCAACCCCATAATGATACCAATAAAAATTTCAACTCATCCCACAAAAAATAAGCCCCATACACAACTTTGTACAAAGCAAAATGAAGTTATAGCTCTAAGACTATGACGACATAAAAGCAAATTTTTTTTTTAAATTAATTTCTAATTCTGTGAAAGTAATAAAACATAAAAACCTATACAAAATTGATAAAATTGTAATCACACCGACCACATGGCTATGTCATTTATGCCACACGGTGAAGTATATAAAAATGAAGCCCAAAAAGCAAATGGTGAAAATTTGGTTTCCACCTTATTTTCATGGTCCAATGCTAATAAAATTGTGGCACACCTATGCACCCAAAATGCACAATACACCCCTAGATGAGATCCATGAGGGGTGTTAAATCCAAAAGAGGGCGACTCCTGGAAGGTTTCACCTGTTCTGATACTTTAGAGGCTGTGAAAATGCGACATAGCACCTACCAAAATCTGCGTTCCAAAATCCAAATAGCGTTCTCCTCCTTGTACACCCTGCCATGTGCCCAAACAGCAGTTTATACCCACTTGTAGGGTATTGCTGAACTTAAAAGAAATTATGTAACAACATTTCAGGATTCAGGATTTTAATTTTCACAGCCTAATGCTGAAAAAAATTAGTGGGACAACTGTGGGGTCAATATACTCACTACATCACTGGATACATTCCTTAAGGGGTGTATTTTCCAATATGGGGTCTTTCTAGGGGTGTTTATTATGTTTTAGCAACTTATGGTGTCCGCAAACTTGGAATTCCCTAAAGAAGCATTTATGCTATCTATCATACATGAAAAAACTTTGAGACTCTCGGTTCACATATTTGATCAAAAGATGTTTAAGCTGCCCACGACTTTCAACGTGATCTCAAAATCGGGCAGTCCTACACTATCCTTACCTCTCAATAGAGCCAATTCACGGCCTCTCACTGGGTCAACCGACCTCCATTATACAGAGAAAAAAATAAGAAAACACACCAGACTTGCAAGCTGCACTTCTTATGACAGCCGCAAGAAGTGCAGTTGCAAGTCTGGTGTGTTTTCTTATTTTTTTCTCTCTGTATAATGAAGGTCGGTTGACCCAGTGAGAGGCCGTGAATTGGCTCTATTGAGAGGTAAGGATAGTGTAGGACTGCCCGATTTTGAGATCACGTTGAAAGTCGTGGGCAGCTTAAACATCTTTTGATCAAAATATGTGAACCGAGAGTCTCAAAGTTTTTTTATGTATGATAGATAGCATAAATGCTTCTTTAGGGATTTCCACGTAGTGTATTGCCCTTTTTTTCAGTAGTGTGCCGCTGGCGGCGGTCTGTGTGTGTACATGTATAATTACATGTGTGCCGCAGCCCTGCCAGTGGCACCCAGGTTTGCATAAGTTTTTTCAGAAATGTTTTTGTGTGCAGAAACATACGTTATACTTGGTGTACATTGATTCTATCCTATATGGGAAGGAAGGGGTGCTTCCATTTTGGGTTTCTGCACCCGCCCACTCTCACAGGCTGTCATAAGAAGTGCAGCTTGCAAGTCTGGTGTGTTTTCTTATTTTTTTTTTTCTCTCTGTATAATGGAGGTCGGTTGACCCAGTGAGAGGCCGTGAATTGGCTCTATTGAGAGGTAAGGATAGTGTAGGACTGCCCGATTTTGAGATCACGTTGAAAGTCGTGGGCAGCTTAAACATCTTTTGATCAAAATATGTGAACCGAGAGTCGCAAACTTGGAATGGCTCCTAAGTAATATCATATTGAAAATGACCCAAAAATCCAGTAGGTGCTCCTCCTACTTGGAGGTTTGTGGTTGAGCCACATTGAACACTAGGGCCACATATGGGATATCTCTTAATAATCTTCCTAAATGTGGTTTTGAATACTTTAAGGGGTGTAGTTTCTTTGATGGAGTCATTTATGGGAGTAAAATACAGGCCCCTTAAAACCCGTCAGAACTGGACTGATCTTTAAAAATATTGATGCTGCTAATTTTCTTCAAAATGTAAAAAAATATTACTAAATTTCTAAGCCCCCTAATGTCACAGATGCTAGCTATAAACGACTTTGTGGTAAATAATGATTTGTCTTTAATGCAGTAATTTTAGAACTTAGAAAAATGTGTCATTTTCAAAATTCGCAAAATTTTGATATTTTCACAAATAAACAAATATTGTATGGGCCAAAATTTCTTGCTACTTAAAGCATAATGTGTCACGAGAAAACAATATCTGAATCACATGGATAGGTAAAAGTGTCAAAAAATTATTCTCACAAAGTGACACGTCAGATTTCTTAAGTAGCCCTGTGTCAAGAAGGCCAAAACTGTCTGGGTCCTTAAAGGGGTGTTATCGTTTAAAGCTGCTGGGTGCTGTCACCTAATTTTCTCAGATTGAGTTTGAAAAACAGGGCGTGTCTCTCCTGTCAGCAGGTGTGTATCCCCTCCCAGGAGGCGTGTCCTCCCCTCACTGAAGAACGGGTGACATCATCATTTTGTTTAAAGCAGGGGATGCAGAAGGTGTCTGGATATAACAGTGACATGAGAGTGAAAACGATGGGGAGAAGCAAATCAGCTTTCAGAGAAGCCCGCTCAGCTTTTGACTAACTTGGGCTGGGGGTACAGAAAGGGACAGCAGTAGACTATTGCTTTTACAACGAAGGGGTTTGGAGTTCAAATCCCTCACAGGTATATATTTTTTCCCCCCCTAAATTCTACACATATGTAGAGAGACCTAAAATATATATGTTAATCTCTATAATATATATAAACACATACAGGGCTCCCCCATATCATTTCTCATCCCCCAGAAAAATATGCATTGTATCACGAAAGTTGGAAGTGCTTGGTGTGACTGCAAGGATTGGACACTATAATGGGGAGCTTTGTGTGTGTATATGAATAAAATTATAGATGTCTACACATAAAAATTTTCATATCTTTTCATATGTGTACAAAATTTTAAAAGAAAAAAAAACTACTGATGGGGCTTGAACGCCTGACCTCTGTCTTGCAGAACTGATCAGCTAAGCACTGCTCTATACAAGCAGCTTATGCAGACACAGTGTTGAATCCTTATGTTATACACTACAGGTGATGATGTCATAAGGAGGCGGTTTTGAATACTTTAAGGGGTGTAGTTTCTTTGATGGAGTCATTTATGGGAGTAAAATACAGGTCCCTTAAAACCCCGTCAGAACTGGACTGATCTTTAAAAATATTGATGCTGCTAATTTTCTTCAATATGTAAAAAAAATATTACTAAATTTCTAAGCCCCCTAATGTCACAGATGCTAGCTATAAACAATTTTGTGGTGAATAATTATTTGTCTTTAATGCAGTAATTTTAGAACTTTGAAAATGACACATTTTTCTAAATTCGCAAAATTTTGATATTTTCACAAATAAACAAATATTGTATGGGCCAAAATTTCTTGCTACTTAAAGCATAATGTGTCACGAGAAAACAATATCTGAATCACATGGATAGGTAAAAGTGTCAAAAAATTATTCTCACAAAGTGACACATCAGATTTCTTAAGTAGCCCTGTGTCAAGAAGGCCAAAACTGGCTGGGTCCTTAAAGGGGTGTTATCGTTTGAGCTGCTCGTGTTGTTCAGCTTATTTTCTCAGATTGAGTTTGAAATACAGGGGCGTGTCTCTCCTGTCAGCAAGGCGTGTCCCCTCCTCCCAGGAGCGTGTCCCCCCCTTACTGAAGAACTGTGACATCATCATTTTGTTTAAAGCAGGGGATGCAGAAGGTTGTCTGGATATAACAGTGACATGTGAGTGAAAACGATGAGGGGAGAAGCAAATCAGCTTTCAGAGAAGGCCCTTCTCAGCTTGTAACTAACTTGGGCTGGTGGTGCAGAGGTAGAGCAGTAGACTATTGCTTTTACAATGAAGGGGTTTGGAGTTCTAGCCCCTCACAGGTATATTTTTTTCCCCCCCAAAATCACACATATGTAAGAGACCTAAAATAAAAAGTAATCTCAAAATGTATATATACACAAAAGGGGCTCCCCATATCATTTCTCACCCCCCAAATAATGCATTGTATCACTAGTTTGGAAGGCTTGGTGTGACTGAAAGGAGGGGACACATATAGGGGGCTTTGGGGTTTTTAAATGAATAAAATTATAGATGTCTACACAAAATTTTCATATCTTTACAATGGTCAAATTTTAAAGAAAAAAAAAAAACTACGAGGGCTTGAACGCCTGACCCTGTCTTGCAGAACTGATCACTAAGCACCTAAAAAAAAACAACACTTATGCGACACATTTTGAATCCTTAAATTTATACACTAAAAGGTGATGATGTCATAAGGGGGCGGGCTTGCATTCGATCTGAGGAACAAACCCTTTTTTTTCCAATACAGTTTAAGGGACTGGACCGGAACAACCTCTTTGGAAAAAGTCCCAAAAAAACACCAGTAATTGCCCAACTTTGACCCTAAACTGGGAGATTACTGAGCCAGCAGCCCTTGGTTTCACATCGATTTAACAGCTCAGAGGGAGAAAACCAGAGTGTGAAAGCAGCCAATCACAGGAGGGGGCGTGGGGGCGTTTCCTGTCAGGGGCGTATCCCAACGGGCTTATAAAATTCAGCCACCCAAATCACAGTGCCGGGGGCATGTCTAGGTGTGAGAATTGACCGGGGGGCGTTCGACCAAAAACGCAAAATAAAAGACAGTTTTACAGAGAAGCCATATCTGCAAAAAACCCAAGTGACAGGGTAATCCAACCCAATTAAAAAAAGGGGCTTTTTTACTGTCCCAAATCTGAGACATGATCTTTGTAACGATAAAACCCCTTAAAGGATTAAAAAAACTATTAAGAGGCTTCTAAAGAGTATGGGACCTAAACTTTTTTTTGAAAGCGTTATTTAGTGCTATGTTTTTCTAAACGTTGTATCTTTTGAATTGTCCACGCAATAATACATTCAATGTAAATGTGGTTATTAAGCTAATAAGCTTTTGTTTCTTATCTAAGAAGAGGAGTAAAGGGAATTATTTACTGTAAGAAGAGGGAGACAATGAAAATCTTTGCTTGAGAACATTGTCATGGTGAAATAATTTAATGAATTTAAAACAAAACTTGTTTGGTGTCTATAATATTACAAGTTTTACATTGGTTGTTCTGATTGCCTTATTTGGAGTCGAGAACAATTTTGTTTACCTAAAGACAAGGAAAATCGACTTGCACCTTAAGAGGGTTTTTGTCCTCCTCAGGATCAACATTGCGCAAGAAAAGGTTGAACAACATGCACTAATATTTTTCAGTTTACAAACTGAGGTATTGTATTACTTTGCTAGGTTATTTCTTGTACCCCTTCAGCTAGAGGGTGTACTATCTTCTTAATGTGCAGCTCCAACAATAGTGACAGAACCCCTCGATGGTGTAGTAGTATTCGCTAAACACCCTTTTCCGTCACAGCTTGTGACCTTTTACCCTCTACTTATGCCTTCCAGAGGGAAAAATTTCCTCAAAAATCGCAGCAGCTATCCTCCCAAAAAATTACCATTAAGTCGAAAAAGGGCAAAATTTTCTTAATAAAAAGATTTGAGAAGGGAAACCCTTTATGGGGTTTTGAAAAAAAAAAACGGGAGAGGTTTTGCTTAAAAAAGGGGTTTTTCTTCTAAGTTTGGAGGTGTCCACACCTTTGATGTAGATAACTTAGACACTAACCCTGAACCAAACACTGACCAGAAACAAAATAAAGTGGGCAGACTAAGAATCTGTCCAGTTCCCGTAAATGCTGTAAAACACCTGACCACTTTTTCAGCTTCCTGACATCATATCCCAAAATGAATAAAGATCCCAAATTTTAGAACCCAAAATGAATTTATATTTCAGACCTCAATTCTTAAAACACTAATAACTAATTTAGACTTTATACTTCAATAAGATTTTAGTACCCAGATTCCAAAAATAATTTACCCGGAAATCCCAACAATCAGTGATCACATACAATTTTCTAAAAATTTTTTTATCCTGGTTAAGCACGTAGGCGGGTCTGTGGTGGCAGCCAAATATAGGCGCAGAGGAGGGAGGAAGAAGGAAGAGTGAGCGGATGAGGCACCACTCCCTCCCATTGCAGTTTTTTCAGAATTTTTGGGGTGGGCATTCTAGCAGCACTCAATAGGTTTTAAAGAGGGGCATAGTCACACTAACTCCAGGTATCTTGGGGTGGCTGCTTTAAACACCTCCCTGCTGGCAGCGTCTCGTTTAACTAAGAACCTTTTTCCAAAACGCTTTCGATTTGCGATTTGAAAGCGGAAGTCGTCATCAGTCACGTGGCCGGAACTTTGTGACGTTTTCTGACCGCAGTTAGTTTAAAATGGCCCGGGCGGATTTTCAGCTTGGGCGGCTAACTAGCCCTCCTAGAATTGGGGCCATACCCCCTTGAGGCTTTATTTTGGCCTCTTGCAGCAATTATTGGTAAGTAATACTGGGAACAGTTTTGGTATAGGTTTTGATCCTTTGGGGGACTTTTGTAAAACACAAGTCTCCCTTTTTTCAGAGTACGTTCTCTATTTTGCATTTTTTCAGTCCCCCATGAAACCATAGTAAGGTAGAAACATGTTTGGGGACGCTATTGTACTAGAACTTGTATGCATTAATCACCGAAGGGCAAATAGGGGCTTTTTTGGACAGGGGGAGGTTCCGATAGGGTTGCCCCGTTTTGGTTAGGGAGTTGTTTAAAGATGTGAGGTGCAATAGGGCCCAAACACGTCCCCCTACACATTTGGCTCACTTACCCACCTTTTTTTGTATTGTTATAATTCGGGTCACTACAAGTAATTTTTAAAACTGATTTAATAAATTTTATGTTTTTTGATATATCCCTAAAATTTATTTTTTTTTGATGCCTAAGTGTGGAGTTGCGAGACTGACATCTCTAGCTGTCAGCAAGTGTGTCTAATTGTTCATTGATAGGTCATGGCTGATTTTTTAGCCACTGATGTTGACACAAATCAATGGCTACTATTTGAGGAGTATTTTCTGATAAACAATACACAAAAAAATATACCCATCGTTTTAATGTAGCATATAAAGAGCAACTCACTTTGGGGGGAAAACAGAGTTTTTGGGGAACAATTAAACATCTTTTTTGGCCCAAAAGGGGCGGAGGATTTCCCAAACCCCCCTTTCAAACACTGTATCCGAGTTTCTCAAGATGGGAAAAAAAACAACTTTGAGCTCTAAAGTTTTATGCACTTCTGTCAAAAGAAAAAATAAATTTATATTTTTAATACAAACTAAAAAACAGATTTAACTGTTGTAAATTTACAATAACCTAAATACAACAGGGAGATGTGTGCTGTATTGATATTTTTGTGGCACAAGTAAATGAAAAACCTAGAAGGAATAAGAAAAAATCTTCTCAATTGCACATTTCAAGAAACAAACGATTTATAATTTTGGAAAAAAACATAATTGGTCGGAAACCCCTGTAAAGGGGGAAAATTGCCCTTTTTAGACCATTTAAAAATAAGAACTTGCTTTATCTCTTTAAGATCCATCATGTATGAGATATAAAAGATGACCCAACCAAAGATTCAGTGATGAACTACTAGACATCCTTTCTAAAGCAAAAAAACTTGGACTTTTTAATGCGCAGAATTTTATTTCCTTTTTTTGAAAAATCCACAATCGCCACATTTTAAGCTTTCCAAAAAATTTACAGGGGGGTTTTCCCCTTTAAAAGGTAGACCCATAGTCTGGAATGGGTCCATTAACAAAAAAAATGTGGTACAAATTGTAGACTGTATATTTTCACCCGTTTGTGGGAAACTTTTCATACTCCCCGATTTTTTGGCGATACACCATAGGACATTGAGCACATTTTTATTTTTACATAGTAATTGATGAACTTCATCATTTGGAGTGGGAACAAAAAAGGAATTCATAAAATTCGAGATGGGTTTAAACAAAAGATTTAAAAATAGAAAAAAACTCAAAATTAGCTTTTTTTTTTGGATGTACTTGTCTTTAAAGGAAGTAATGGCACTATTGAAACCTCCATTTTTTGAAAGGGGAACGCATGTAGTGCATTTCTACACTGGACAAGTAGTCATCTGTACTCCTTCAAAAAAGGCTTCCCACATGGTCAGTACTTGCGACTGTGTCGCAATTGCCCAACCAAGAAATAATTTGTGAGACAGGCCACAGATTTGTACCATAGATTTAAGGAGAAAGGGTACCCGGATTGTAACCTGAAAGAATCCTATAATCAGCGTTACAAACAGATAGGAACTGCCTTTTAACTCCACGTAAACATGATGAAGCAAGGCGGACTGAACCTCTAAGAATAGTGGGCACCTATGATGAAGCGTCAGATACAGTCAGGAAAATCCTGGCCAAGCACTGGTCCATTTTGTTAATGGACCCTGATATTAAAGAAAAAATCGGTCCTCATCCTTTGATCACTTTTAGGAGAGGGAAAAGCTTAAAAGATTGACTAGTGTCTAGTCATTAGACACCACCATCTACCAATACAACTTGGCTGGATAGACAACCAAAAGGCTGTTTTCGATGTAGCGGTTGTAAATTTATTGAAACTGGGAGAACTTTCACAAGTTCGAAAACAGGTCAAGAATTTACAAATCATTTCATCAATTGTCGTTCTGAAGGAGTGATATATAGAATTCAATGTCCCTGCGGTAAGGATTATGTTGGCAAAACCATTCGCCAACTCCGACGCAGGATTGGTGAACATCTGGGCGACATCAAGAACAGGAGCGATACACTGGTCTCCAGATATATCTGGAATGTGCATGGAGGATCTTGTAATGGCCTTAAAATTATGGGTATAGACAGAGTTGTTCCTCATATCCGTAGTGGCAATGTGGATCTAGATTTGTTGAGAAAAAGAAAAGAATGCTTTTGGATTTATACATTAGGCTCATCACATCCGTTGGGCTTGAATGAACAACTTAATTTCAGCTGCTTTCTATAATATACTAGTCCAAACGGTGTTTACATCTGTGTTAATCTGCAATGTGCAAGTTTTATTATAATATGTAATTTGTTTTTAGTCCTAACCTCATTTATAGGTCTTTGATTGAAACTTACAATACCAGCATAAATGACTTCTTGGGTAGCGAATTTTTGCCCTAGTGATATCCCACAACAGTGATTTATCCTTAACTGTGGTGGGTAGGATATACACCTTCTGGAAGCATCACCACTAGAGATGGGCGAATTTCTCAAAAATTCGATTCGCCGACAAAATCCATTTAATCCCGAAACCCAATTAAAAAACAGCTATTTCCTGGCTGCACAAGACCTGTAGGGTGCTTTTTAGAACTTATGCCATGTTTAAAAAGATGCAGAGGGGAGCTTGGTTTGGTCTCCATCATACAATGCTGTGTTTTAGTATGACCACGCACAGGGACGGGTCGCCGCTCTAGAATCACTTCACTCGAAAAATTCTCTGTGCACCTGTGCAACTTATGGGGAAAGACGCCCCAAAAAAATGAAGTGGGAATGCAGCCTGATAAAGACCATGGCAGCGCCAGCGGGAAAAAAACAAGCTGAGGGCTAAATCCTACCATAAGCGTCAAAGAACACAGTAGTAGGTTTAAACCCGGAAGCGCCACAGATCACAGCACAGTAAGGGGACGTCACACCCAGCAGTCACCCTAACGAGGACCACAGCATCCAGTGTCATCTACCGGCCATGTGTTGACCACACACTAGGTAAATACACTTTCTCCCAGATTGAAAAATCTGACAACCCCAGCCAAGAGTCGGTGGGTTTTGTCAAAACACACCCCTAGTTGGCATGGCCTGGGAGCAGGTGAGGGGGCCCTCACCTGTCCTCAATCCACCTCTGTTCTGTTTGCTTTCCACAGCCAGAGAACTACTATGTGCTGTGGCCCTCTGCGCCCCCTATACAGTGAGGACAAAAAATTTGAGGACAGTGGCAGCAAAGAGGTGGGGAAGACATCCGCTGCTTCTTGCAGTAAATAGTGATGAGGAAGAGTTGCAATGGGGGGTTATGTTGGGAGTGGTCAGGCTTTTGTACAGCGACACGGTTGAGGGTGAAACGGCGGGGGTCAGGCAAATACTAATCGATGTAGCTGATCCACTTGGGAGCCGGTGAAGCAAGCAAGGCTGGGACAAGGTAAGGTGTCCTAATTAAACAAAGCCAAACAGTGCCCCCAAATGGAAAATTCAGCCCCACTCCATCCCCTCCTTGGGCCCCCTTTTCTCCCTGGGATAAAAAAGTGGCGCCCTACGCGGTCGCCTACCCCTGGGCTACCCATGTCCTGGCCCTGGAAGCATTCATTTTTTCTCTACTTTAAAGTTTTAGGAGACGGGAGGAAAAGAAGGTTTTTGGGACGACAGAAAAATCTGGGATCTTGGACAGTAGAGAGGTTTAATGTCTGGGCCCGGAGATGTAAAGTTGGGTTCATCACATATTTGGGTTTTTGAAAGCCATGTGATGCTAATGAGCTGACCAGACCCAAACAGTGTACAAGGGTTTCATCATTATCATTGGGAGAAGAGAGTGGCAGCTTGCTTGTCAGGCAGCTTGTAATTCGGTAGTGTGGGCGGGAGTCAGCAGGGTGGCAGCAGTGCGAGGTTGGGAGCCAAACGGCCACGATTTAGACCACTCACTTTGCATGTCCCAGAAAGTAGCGGCCCACTGGGGCTTCACCGGGCAGCGGCGGTAACAGTCCGTCAGTGCGGAGCTTTGGTGGTAAAAAATCACCTACTCGCGGTGTGGCCAGTTTTTTTGACGAGACACCAAAGGAGGTTAACATAACATATGTAAAAATGGGGTTGGCAAAAAAGTAAAGGGGTGACCAGGACCTAAACGTTGGCAACCACGGCCCTGAAATCAACATCATGCAGTGTCACCATACGGGGTTTTCAGATGGGGGTGGTTCATCCTGTCCCAACGCAGCAGCACCCAGTTCGCATGCCTCCCTTTTTTAGGCAGTCAAGGCTTCCCCCTCCTCTCCGCAGACAACTCCCTGTCTTTTCCATCATCTACCAGTCCAGATATTCCTGCTCCTCGGCACTCATGGTGCCAGCAGTGTTTTACCGAGACGATTTGCCAAAAAGACAGCAGTATGCGTCTAGCCATCCCTAAGTGCAGAAGCTGACCGTGCTCCTGTCCAAGTTGGTGGTACTGCAGTCCCTCCTTTTCCCAAGGGTTGGACCTCTGCACCATTCAAAAAACGGCCAGGAAACTTGGGGATTTTACTTCTGCTAAATTTTAACAACACAGGTGGCCCCTCTATGGGGTTAGCGCCACGCAGGGAGTGGGGTCTAAGTAGTCCCGGTTTTCACCAAGCCCCCCCGCAAGGCAAGGATGGACTTTCTGCGGCGGGAGTCCCTACCCAGGTCGCTAACCCCTGGCGCGAACTAGCTTGCGGTGGGCGGCTGAGGCCAGGTAACGTCGCAGAAAGGGCGGTCGGCAACAAAACGGGGAGAACGAAAAAAACAGGAACTGATGAACAGGCGGGGAAATTATTGAACAGGTGGGGGAAATTATTGATGTACAGATAAAGGCCATTAACATTTTTGATGATCCAAGTGGGCAGGAGTATTCCCCCGGGTGAACGAAGTTCACACAGGGAGGAAATGCTCCGGGTCATGCAAGTTGTCATCGATTTGTGGCTTCTCTGGACAAGTGAAAATTAAGAACCCATTGTGACAGACCATGAAAAAAAACATAGGAGGGGCTGACAATGCTCCCTGCATGGCATACATGTTAAATTTGGGTTTTTCCAAGTCCTACACCCATCTGCAAGACATTCTAAAAATGGCCAGGAAACTTTGCATGCACTTTTAAAACCATTCTTACACCGCCAAGCACACCCCCCCCTTAAGCTGCAGCGGCAGACGCCCTCCCCCAACATAGGGTGATATGTGACATTTTCCAAAAACCCTTGGAATTCCAGGCCTCCATAGTTGGAACGACTAAAGAACAGAGAAAGGAAATTAATGATTTATTGTAAATCCAAGCGGACAGGAGTACACCCCTGTGTAATTTTTAATGTCGGTCAGTGGGCAGCTCATCGTTTACACCTGCCGTTTGCTCAGGCCCTTTCATGCGGACATGCGTTATTTGTCAAATCGCCAGGACTACGGGATGAATAAAAGTCATTTTCCCCTGCTTCATGTGGTTCACGGACAGGGTAGGTCCCAGTTTTCACCAGAGCCCGCCGCAAAAGCGGGATGGACTTTGCTGAGGGGGAGTCTACCAGTTCGCTACCCCTGACGTGACTTGCTTGCGGTGGCAGCCGAGGTGTAGCATGGTACAAAATCATAATCCAAACTCGGAGTCGGGGACAGGCTGTAAGGTCAGGACAGGTGGCAATGGTTCGTGGACGAAGGCAAGAGGTATGGTACATGGATATGACAGACGAAGTTGAAGGAAAAAATCTCTCTATAGGCTCTAAAATATTTTTATTATTATTATTTTTATTTTATAGTCTTGGAGGCCGTTGTGTGAGGAAACCTTTTCCATTACAAATGCAGCTAAAAGAATTTACACGCTTTCAAATCTGGACACCTAGATACAAAGTCAGCAAACTTTTCCTTCACACCTGTGTTATCTGTTCATGAACAAATGAACATTTATCAACTTTCTTTCTTAAACCACTTGAAATCTGTGTGGATGCCAAGTAGCTGCTGACTGTCCTCAAATTGTTTGTCCTCGCTGTATAGTGGGGGCTGGAGCCATACCAATACTATTTTCTGGCTGAGGGACCGAATGGGACAAGGGGCGGGTTTTGAGGGCAGATTTAGGAGCGCTTTACCTGTTCCCAGGCCCCTGCCAATTAAGGGGTTGTATCTGACGAACCCCGACTGTTTTTAGGGTTGTCCAAAATGTCATCTGGGATGAAGTTGATGACCTACTCAACCAATCAAGAACCCTTGGGTTGCTGATCAACACACGGCCGCTACATGACAGCGGCAGTTGTGGCCTCACCGAGTGACCCCAGCTGCGACGTCCCCTTGCTGTGCTGTGACCTGTGCCTGCTCCAGGAATGTTTTGGGGCCACTGCCACTCGCATGTGAAGAGCCTGCCACATCTCTGTCTGATATACTGCTTGTTCAAAAATGTACAGACTGTTTAATGAAGATATCTGTATATGATAAATACACACCCTGTATTTGACTCCAAATGAACCCATTAACAAGCTTGGTTAACCCTTGGATATAAATTGGGACTCCACAAATGGCAAGGAAAAAATATAAATTGTAAAGTGCCGTTTAAAAACACGGTGTATTTTACTAAAATAAAAAGCACAAACAGGCTTAATTAACCCTTGGATATAAATTCCGCTACAGAAATCACCAGGAAAAAATTAACTGGTATGTGGTGTGTTAAAACGGCGTGTATTTTACTGACGACAAAAGCAGAAACACGCTTATTTAACCTTCGGATATAAACTATACTACAGGAATCAACAGGAAAAATTTTGTCTTTGGCATTGAAAAACACTGTTTATTTTACTGACTACCATAGCACAAACACACTTAATTAACCTTTTTGGGTAAATTATGGCTACAGGAAAATTTTGTCTTTGGCGTTGAAAAACACCGTTTTTTTTACTGACTACAATAGCACAAAACCTTAATTAACCTTGGATATATAAATTGCACTAAAGAAATGAGCAGCCAAAAATTAACTGGTATGGGATTGGGAAAAATTGTTTCTTTTAATTGAATACAACAGCAAAACAGGCTTTTGATAACCCTTGGATATTCAATATGCTCCAGAACTGACCAGACAGCATTAAAATGTATATGCAGCTGAATTGGATGCACACTGGACTTCAATTCCAATAGCACACAACATCAAAATTAGAACAGAAGAGAAGGAGTCTCTGAGACAAGCTGTGACACCCCCCAAAAATCACTGTATAAAAGTGAGTTCTTTTGTGTGAGATCTCTGTTACAGCTACTGCAGCACGGCACAGAGAGAAGAATGTGAGCTGCCAGCGCCACGTCCGGACTTATATAGTGCGGTGACGTCACAGAATCCCGCCGGTCGATTGGCTTCTACTCTGCACATGTCATTTTAGGATGTTCCTTTCTTCTCCCCGAGTTCTTTGCCCCATGTAACGTCATTTTGCTTGCGGCCATTTTATCAATTAAAAACACGCTTTTTTTCCCGCGAATTACCACAAACTTCGACTTCGTTCAGAACCCCAAGTTTTCCTGAAATTCTAAA
>JAODAL010030022.1:0-50667 GCA_025379985.1 Phyllomedusa bahiana | reverse complement strand
TCTTCTATTTTATATTTTTTCTGTTATCTTTTCATATCTATCTATCTCATATCATCTTCTATCTATCTCTCTATCATCTATCTCATATCTATCTATTTCATATCTATCTATCTATCTATCTATCTATCTGTCTGTCTATCTATAATCTATTTTATTTTCTTTTAATCTATTTTATCTATCTATCTATCTCATATCTATCATTTCTTATCTAATCTATCAAATCTATTACTATTTTATCTATCTATCTATCTATTTATTATCTATCTATCTTATCTATCTATCTATCAAATCTATCTATCTATCTATCTATCTTTATCTTATATCAAATTTTTATCTATCTATCTATCTCATATCTATCTATCTATTATTATCTATCTCATACCCTATCTCTAATCTATCTCATATCTATCTCATATCTATCTCATATCTATCTATCTCATTATCTATCTATCCCATATCTATCTATCTATCTATCTATCTATCTAATATCTATCGTTCTATCTAATATCTATCTATCTATCTATCTATCTATCTCATATCTATCTATCTATCTATCTAATATCTATCGTTCTATCTAATATCTATCTATCTATCTATCTATCTATCTATCTATCTATCTATCTATCACATATCTTTCTATCTATCTATCCATCTATCTCGTGAATATATTGAAGACGGAATACAATACAATGAGTTAATGCAGCAGAACCAGCTCTTAGTACAAATCTGAAGGTTCTTCAATTAATATCGTTTCACCATTTGGCCTTCACAAGTAACGTGGTCATGTACAAACGTCAGATAAAAATCTTAATATTCATTTTGAACAAAATGAGAAGAATTGGATTATTTGAACTGATGGAAAATTTAATCACAGTTGTTCACATTGCATTTATAATATTGTCCATGTCTTCATATTAATAGAGGTGAATCTGATTACATTGTGGTACTAGCAAACCTGTCTCTGTGTTCTAAAGTGCATGCATGTTAATATGACAGTTCACCTCACTACATGACTATGCAGCTGTAGATATAATATACTAGAGCATTGACACAATTCCCAAAGCCTCATAGTAAAATGTCAGTATACCAACAATTGGGGCTGCACATTGTTTCTTATAGAGGAAGTAAGTGATAGCACTTCAAATCTGTCACCCCCGACCCCACAATCATATAGCCGGCACTCTTGCTATCATGCTACTTCCCTCTGGATCACCGAATGCCAACTTTCCCCTTAGTGGTTGCTGTGCTTATCCACATGCTGGCCTGGCTGCAGCCCTAATTTCCTCCTTTCTCTATAGGGAGGCGCGGCCACATTCCGCCTTTACTTATTCCCACACAGGCTTCAGCAGGGTTGGGCTTCCGCTGCCAATCCGCATGCACCTCTAAGGTTATAAGCCAACGCCTCCCCATACTTCCTGCCTGATCCTTGTTGTTTTTCCCTGTTTTATTACTGTCCCTGTTTTTTTCTGTTTGCGTTTTGTGTGTTTGCTCCTGCCTTGTCCTGTCTGTTTGCCTGAATTTTGTCTGGTCTTTGTTCTTGCCTTTGAACTCTTAGGGCGACATGTAAGAAGGAAGGCGCGTCCAAATGAATTGTCGAGTCTCGTTTTCAGTGTATAATGTGCCTGAAGAATGAAAGTGGTTTTTGTGAGTTCATAAATGGTGTGTAAAGTTCATTGCACCTCGCCTGTGTGTGTGGCGCCTTACAAAACTTAGCCGCATTGGTAATGCTCCTATCACTTCTATGGAAGCCCATGAATATGATGGCCTGAACATCATGGACGTCCAATATCATGAGATATCTAATTTTTAGTTAGTTTTTGAACTACTAGGAACCATTGTTCCCCTGTTGAACCCAACTAATGAGGGGGAACGCGTTGGGAATGGCTGCCAATGTGGTGAGATGACCCCTTTAAGGGAAAGTCATCATGAGTGGGGCCGTCTCCGCTATTTGAGAAGCAAAAATTTTAGGGACTTTGTAGGGTGAGGTTTACAGGTTTCACCATGATTATCCTTCTTCCTTGAATTATCCTCTGCATAAGGACAACAGTACCGTGAGTAAAGCATTCACTGCTCCTTCTTTTGTACGTTATTTTTGACTATGTTATTGTCTATTTGTCCCAGGGTATTTATATATTTTTTATTTTTTTTTATCATTCGTGCATCATTTTGTGAAGGGGCTTTTTTAATGTTTAAATAAAATTATATGTTTTATTTATCAGTGATTTTTTTTGAAACTCCCAAATATAGCCAGGTGTGTGCATGCAACTATATTTGGGAGCTCCCATTGAAGTGAAGGAAGAGGAGGACAGCTGCAAGCACCACACACCTCATTCGTGTGCACAGTCTGCTAGATGCAGGCGACCTGTGCAAAAGATTTTACCTTCTAGTAAAACCCCTTTAACTTTTTGCGAAGTGATATCTTCCTATGTTTTCTGTTAGGTTTAGTTTGGCTACACCTCTACCTCCCAACCTCCAGTGTTAGTTCAAACCTTTGGTTTCCTTTCTTATGAGAAAAGTCTTGGAAGGAGGACCAAAAGGATGTGGCTTCGAAGACTGAGCTGAAAAAACCAAACACCTTTGATCTCTCGGGCTCAACACAGAACTGTTTCCTAGTTGTAGAGATACAGAACTACTGAGCTCCCTATCATCAAACAAACAATGTAGGACAGCAGGAAGCCACAAACAATTTAAAAAAGTCAATACAAAAGTGTTAGGCTATCAGAGGTATCTAGAATTTTTATTTCTTATACACTGGACACATAGACACCTCCTTGAAAGGAAACCTATCACATTGAACATGCCATCTGATCTGTGAGCAATATTTTATAGAGCAGGAGGAGCTGTGCAAATTGATATATTGTTCTGTAGGGAAATATTCAATAGGAGTTGAATTGTATAAATTTACATTACTGTTTATGCTGATTTAAGGAGTCCAGTGGGCGGTCTTATCAGTAATTGACAGCCTTCTTTGTTTGAGTGTGAATACAGAGATAGCTGTCAATCACTGATAAGACTGCCCATTGGACTCCTTAACCAAGAATAAGCAGGAATGTAAATTAAGAAATTTCAACTCCTATTGAATCTTTCCTCACAGATAACAATCTTATCAATGGCTCAAGCTCTACATGCTCTATAACATGGGGTTCACAAGTTCAGATAGCTATGCTCCAATGTGACAGGTTCTTTCTTATATATTTAGCTGGTAATGGGTCTTTGGGCAAAACTCCTAGGAAAATGTATGGCAATCGAGCTCATCTTTCAAAAAGAAGAAAAACTGTCCCTACTTGTGCACACCTATAAGGTAAGCTTTGCTGTAAAGCATTATTTACTGATAGGGATGGCGCTAGAGAGTACATAATGGTTTTCCTTACAGAGAAGATAGTTTTTGTAGTTGGACCATCTGTTGCAGTGAAGAAACCATATGATGATGAGTTGTAGATGCAGTGGAAGCACTAGTATAGTGATGGGAGGCCACACACAGCAGCCATTAAGTCGGCCTCTATGGCATGTTATATGGACTACATTATAAATTGGCTTAGGTCATATTAAGATGGGTTCAAAGATTATCTGCATTGAACAGATAAGGACACTATCTGGGAAACATGAGCAGTGTTCAATGGACTGAAAGTATCGTCTTACGCTATACTCTATAATCCAGAATGGGGATTAATAAAACTTGACCTTGAGACGTCCTTCTGCAGAGAGCTGATCTGTTGACTCTTGTGGGGATGAATTCAGTCCATGACTGAACTGTTCCATCACATTAAGACACCATCAATAGCATTTTAGTATTTTCTTGCTTTCTTAATGTTGCAGTAAATTCTTCTTTTATATTTCTCTTCCTTCACTCTCATAATTTTCCCATCAGTGATCACCATGTTTTTTATTCTGATGACAGGAAATGCTTGGAGTTATTTCAAGTGGCGTATGTTTTTCCTAAATTTGAATTTGCATTTGATTTCAGAATTTTTGTACTTTCAATTTAGTTTCGCAGGTATGTCAAGAAGCTGACATTAATGGACATGGAAAAAAAATTTTAAAACACAAGATTGTAGCATCGAAAAGAATAAGCTTGCTATGAAATCAAGCGGCTCCTAAAATGGTTTGCTCAGGAGATATGATGTCCCACCCTTTCCATTAAACAGTTTTATTCCTAAGGGGTCCTCAGTGGCAGAGACGGGTACAGAGGTAAATTAAATTGAGGTCTTTTCTGTAAAAGGGCTGGATGCAAGACTTCCGAACTGGAGAGCTGCTGGAAAACCCTTGGCGGGCCCTTGGCCATGGTGGCTCTGGGCCATGGGCATGATTTGGACTGGTTTTCAAGGAGCAAGAAAGAAAAAAAAGCAGAGATGCAGAGGCATATGGAGTATGTGCCACAGTGGACTTTAAGATGGGTTACCAATTTGCAACTTCATTGGTGGGCCCCAAGAATCAACTTCTACTGTGGGCTCCAGTCCAACTGGTGAGCCTCAAGAATCAACTGCTTACTGGTGGGCTCAAAGATCAACTTGTTAATACCTCAAGAATCAAAAACTTTACTAGTGGGCTCCAAGACCAATTCTACTGGTGAGTCCCAAGAATCATTTCCACGGATTGGCCCCAAAAATATTTTCCCATGGGTGGGACCCAGAATCAACTCTAATGGTGGGCCTCAGGAATCAAATCACCATTGGTGGGTACCAAGACCACAATTCCACTAGGTGTGCCCCAACAATCAGCTCCACTGGTGGGTCCAAGGGATACAACTCCACTTGTGGGCCACCAAGAATCACCATTTTAATGGTGGGATCTAAAAATCAACTCACACATTGTTGGCCCAAAAATATAAAGTTCCTTTTGTTGGCCCAAGAATCATCTCCACTGGTGAACCACAGAAACCTCAGTCTGACTAATTCGGCACTATGAATAGTTTGGATTTGCTTCAAATTTGACATTGTTCCAAATTCAAAGAACATCAAAGATATAATATGGACCCTGATTAAGCAGGGCCCCCGAGAGTCCAGCAGTATCATATATTAGAGCAAAATAGTTGATAATGTTGGAGGGAGACACATGTTCATCAAGTCCAAACTAGCCAGATGGGCTCTCCCAGTTGAAGTCAATATCTTCCATTTGCATCTATTATACTCATGGGTTCATAATATCTAATTTAGTGTGAGCGATTAAGTCTGGCTATCGACATCGGGGGCGATAGGTAGTGGCCACCATCAGAAAAGGTTTTTCGATTAGTGAGCAGTCGATTATGAGCGATCTGACCATTAAAAGTCTATGGGAGTAGCAACAACACCTTCTTTCTACACCAACATACAGGGCTGGAGAAAGCTGGAATTAACATCCACAAATGGATACGTGCTACATCTTAGGAACAAACTTAGGTTATATAAAGCCACAGATATTAAAAAAACACAGACCATTACTATCCCTGTCTTGATACCACAGCATGAACCTTAAACCTGCATCTACCCACAAATTAAAAAGTGCAAGAAGGCAGTATGATTTGAACCATCATCTTACTTGAACTGGACATTGAATATTCCAGTCCTGGAAAGCAGCATGAGCCCCAAACCTGCTATGACCCCCAGATTTAAAAGTGCCGGAAAAAGGAGGTCTTTCAACCACCATTTTAGTTTTTACTGGAACATTGACTTATAACCTGTCTGGCAACTGCATGGCCCCAAACCTGCATGACCCCCCCTAAATTTAAAAAGTGCAGGAAAAAAAAGCAGTCTTTTCAACCACCATTTTAGTTTAACTGACATTGGACTATACATGTCCCTGGGCCCACAGCATGAGCCCAAAAACCTGCATGACCCCGACATTTATAATGTGCCGGGAAAAAGGAGGCTTTCATCCACCATTTTAGTTGAACGGGGACATTGTCTTACATGTCCGGGCCACAGGCATGAGCCCAAACATGCATGACCCCACATTTAAAAAGTGCCGGAAAAAGGAGTCTTTTCATACCACCATTTTTGTTTCATGGGAACATTGCCATTACCTGTCCTGGGCCAAAGCATGGAGCCCAAAACTGCATGACCCCGACATTTAAAAAAGTGCGGAATAAAGGAGTCTTTCAAACCACCATTTTAGTTGAATGGGACTTTGACTATAAACTGTCTGGGCCAACAGCATGAGCCCAAACCTGCTTGACACCCACATTTATAAAAGTGCCGGAAAAAGGAATCCTTTCAACCACCCTTTTGTAGTTTCACTGGACATTGACTATTATTGTCTGGCCACAGCTTGGCCCCTAACCTGCATGTCCACCCCACATTTAAAAGTGCGGAAAAAGGAGTTTTTCAACCACCATTTTAGTTTCACCTGGACATTTACTATACCTGTCCCTGGGCCTCAGCATGAGCCCCCAAAACTGTGCATAACCCACCAGATTTAAAAAGGCCGGAAAAAAAGGAGTCTTTCAACCACCATTTTAGGTGAAACTGCATTGACTAATACTGTACCTGGGCCACTGCATGAGCCCACAACATGCTTGACCCCCACATTTAAAAAGTGCGGAAAAAAAAAGAGTATTTCAACCACCTTTTTAGTTTTACTGGACATTGGACTATACCTGTCCTGGGCCACAGCATGAGCCCAAAACCTGCATGACCCCCACAGTTATAAGTGCCGGAAAAAAAAGGAGTTCTTTTCAACACTCTATTTAGTTTGAATAAACTGGACTTTTGTCCTATACATGTCCTGGGCCACAGCATGAGCCCCAAACCTGCATTCCCCACATTTAAAAGTGCCGGAAAAAGGAGTCTTTCAACCACCTTTTTTGTTTCACTGGTACATTGGTCCATATACCTGTCCTGGGCAACAGCATGAGCCCCAAAACCTGCATGACTACACATTTAAAAAGTGCCGGCAAAAAGGAAGTCTTTTCAACACCATTTTGTTGAACTGGACATCATTGGATATATACCTGTTCCTGGCCATCAGCACTGACCCTGGGCCGAGAGTTACAGTGGGTGCGGTGAGAGCCCAAGCTGGCTCTTCCGTCATCTATTAACACGAGGTTAAAATGCCCTGATGATGCGCAACGAAAAATGTCGTGCTGAAGCAGAGTGCGGAAGCGGAAGTGTGATGTGATAACTCCAGCCTTCCTCAGTACACAGTCAATTAACTGGGTAGCGCTTGCCCTCAGTAGAGTGTGGACATTGAGTTTCACTTGGAAATATGGTGGTTAACGCTCCTTTTACACCAGGTGCCCTTTATCTTGGCATTCTTTTCTCAATTTTACTCAACGTGCTGGAGGAAATGGTCTCTGTTACTTTGTTTCTTTGTCGTTTGCTCCATACTCAGTGTCCTTTCTGAATAAACTACATCTGGTCAAGTTTTCCTGTACCTCCATTGTACAATCAGAGAATTTTTTTAACAGCTATTTTGTTACTTGCAAAAAAGTTTTTTTGTACCTTTAATTTAGAAAAACACATTTTTTAAAATCGGATGGAATCCCCACCATGTCTTTGGTTTCTCTTTTTTAATTGTATTAAATTTTGCAGATTGATCCGGCTTCTTCACCTCCTCTGATGAATCAGTAACTGGGGTCAGAGCAGACTATTCATCCTCTTGATTCTTTTACATGCCTTTGACCCCAAACCGCATTTTGTCTTCAGAGGTCTTTCACAGACAATGGATTTATCCACAGTGGTTGGGTACACGAGTTGACATTTGGGCTATGCTGCATGTTGGACGATGCTGATGATGCTGGTGACGGACATTTGTGGCCGTGACATGCAGAGGACGAGGAGGGTAAGACTGCTAGATGAATGTTGGCATTAACCACTGAAGGGACAGATTGCGACGATGTTCGTTACTTAGTTCACAGGGCCCTGAACCAGCTGATGACAGGCCTGACGGTCCTGCAATCTGACGATCCGCTGGCCTTGCGTGTTGTCGCCAGCACTGGTTGGAGCACTTCTCTCGTACCTATACACTCATGTCCTTCTCCCCTCTTTGCTCGGCTTACCACCTGCATTTCGCTCCATGTTCGAGAAATATAAAATTTGAGAAGGTATGGAATAGTTTTGGAAAGTCATATTATTAAAAAAAAATTAAAATAAAAGACGGCAAATCACAGGCTTAATTCGCAATATCCCTGCTAATCAAAACAAAATATGCTGGATTCAAATTTAATGCAAGGTGTTCTTCAAAATTCTGGCCTGGGCAAAAAGTCAAAAAAACACGTATATGTTTGTTTTCGTATATTACCACGGTTCTTTCTTTGCACCTTTCATTTTCACCTGTGGTGACTATAGAATTGCTATGTTTAAAGTTTTACGTGGAAAGCTGCGTCAGATGAACAAAGCGGGTATGCTGGGCAAAAAGTCAAAAAAACACGTATTGTTATGTTTTCAATATAATACACGGTATTTTTTGCACCTTTTCAATTCACCTGTGGTACTATAGAATTGCTGTTTTATTATTTTACGTTAGATTGCTGCGTCAATGAAACAAAGTGGGTGCGCAAAGTCAAAAAAAACACGTATCTGGTTTTGTTTTCGTTTTATGATACACGGTTAATTTGGCAACAAAACAACCTGTGCTGACTACATAGATTGCTGGATTGTAAGATTAACTGCAAGGTGGATATATCAACAGTCTCCACCGGTGTATGGGGTAAAATTGAAAAGGAAACACTATCTGAAATGTAATACTGATAATAAAAGTGGAGTTTTGCAGACTAACAAAGAGACCTGCAGTTACTAGCAAATGATATTGGTGTTATCCTAATTATAAGTCAGGGCTTGCCCAATATCCAGGAAATATGTTCAATAGCAAACTGTAATAATTAAGATATTTCACTACAAGTCTACACACTAAGTCTTGGTGAACTTTTATCCAGCGTTTCTTTATAGATAGAGCTTGTCTGTGTTCGCCCCCCCGCCCCGGCCCCCCCCCCCCCCCCCCGCCATCCCCCCGTGGTCTTTACAGCGGTAGATGCTGCTTTTAAATTTTCTAGTAACTTACATAAATATCTTCAAATCTCATAATCTAACCTCTAAATTGGCAAGTGGATCACAAGCTAATAGTAGAGGTTTCTCTGTGCAGAAAATTGAATAATTTCGCTGAGCTGTTTGGCCACAGGCATGAGCGCAGGTCATTATCCTATGAGACGCTGTGGAGGACACTGAGCTGAACAGGAAACGCTGTTCTAGTTAAAACGAGTGGGTCATGTGATTTTTCAGCCATCGCACATACACTTCCCAGTCAGGACGTTCGCACACACCATCTCACCTGCTCTTTCTTGTAATCTGATTTGATGGCCGTCAATAAATGACAGGAATCGCCGAAAATGGCGCGATCTTAATATGATGAGTGCACAGATTCTTACCTTAATTTTCGCATGATCTGAAAATTTCGATCACCATCAAAACCTTGCCGATTTCAACTTTGTCGATAAAAATCGCTCAACACTATTCATAATCTATTAGATCTTATTCATGTTATATCCTATATGTACAATGATAAGACTAATATTGATAATAATGGGTTGATTTTCGATGTTTTTATAGTGCCGGTTTTGGTGCACATCTAACCCCAAGGTGAATAGTAACTAAAAACTGTTGGAATTCTCCTAATGCTATTGATGCAATTTTGATGTGGACTGATGTCAAATTCAACCTGAATTTAATTTATTTGATTTGGGTACTTCTGAATCAAAACTTGCAAAAATTTGATCCTAATCATAAATTGGGTTTAGGATTAAGGTTAGAGTTTTTAAGGGGTTAATTTACCTATCAGAGTCACTATGGATCCTGCGTCACTCTTGGCCTTGTATTACTCCTGCCCCGCCATCACTCTCATGTCTGGAGTCACTTCTGATTTCCCTAGGCTAACTCTTTTTCTTTTAGGAGCAGATGGCTCTGACATAAGTCTTGACTCACTGTGTCCTCTGGTCTTCATAGTGCTTCTTACCTGCTGCATGGCTCAGTGTCTCTGTTTGAAGTACCCAGCTGCTTGCAGAGAGATACTGTTGCGAGACCCTGCTGGACTTGAGCTCGGCCTCCTTGAGAACCCTGCCTACTCCCCTTCTGACCCTCCTCCTCCTGAGACCCGCTCCCTGCTGAGCTCCACCCCACTTCCCCCTCTGAGACTATCCACTTGCCTCTTGCACTCCCCTCCCTGAGATGAGCCTTTTGCCCCTCTGTGAATCCCCCCTGCATGAGCCTGACTGCTTTTCTGACTGCCCCCCCTGAGGTCCCCTGCCCCTCGACCCCTCTGAGAAGGAGCAGGAAGGGTTTAGTGCTGAGGCTCTGGATCCTCCTTTTTCCATGTGATCTCCTCTTATCAATTGTCCTTGCTGTCTGAGTTGTTTCTCCTGCCACCTTGTCTGCTCCATCTATGGGCAAAGGCTTGAGTGAGAAAAGAGTAATGTCATCTCCTGGCTTCTTCCTCCTCTCCTCTGTACACTGAGTGGCTGTTATTCATGGGCCAAATATAATTACACTGCAGGCCATATTTGACCCAAAGAGCTGAGTTTGACACCCTTGGCTTAGAGCGATGCTGAAAGGTAATTTGTTAACACCCTAAGGGCATGTCCCCATGGCAGGGGTTTTTCGGATGGTTTTTCAGGCGGTTTTGCAGACCGCCTAAAAAAAATAGCCGAAAATTAGTACAATTGGGCTTCTATTGAAAACCTGTGCAGCAGCCTCACTGTACGGATTTTCCGCCCGGCGGTTTTTCCGCCCGCGGGCCGCCTGAAAGTCATTATACATGCACATTCTTCCGTACGGTTTTCAGACAGAATATTTGCAAGGGAATGTGAAAGGGGAGGGCTTTTTTCCGCTCATCGTGGAAAAAAGCCGTCCCCCCTGTGGCCATGTGCACGGCATACACACCGGACAAATACCGGTCGGGTAAACCGACCGGTATTTGTCCATTGCCGTGTGAGCGCACCTTAACAACTCTAACCCTAATTTAAGGCTAGGGTCAAAGACAATGGTAGGGTTAGGCCTAATTATGTTGTTCAGGATACAACATAAACTCATCACTCATCCATAAGGCTCTCCACAGTGCTGCTCCTCCCTACATCTCCTCCATCATATCTGGTCTACAACCTACTCCGGGCTCTCTTCGCTCTCGCTGATGATCTGAAATTAACACACCTCAATACCGACCTACCAATGCCCATCTCCAAAGTTTGTGCACATGCTGCTCCAGTTATCTAGGATCCATGTTACCCATGTGATCAAGGACACTCACAACCTTCTGATTCAAAGTGCTCTGAAATAACTATTTTTTAGGCAGGCGACCAGGATCCTAATCATTAACCCGCTATTTTCTGTCTTTACTCATTTCATCACTTCCTGGCTAGAGCATTCACAGGCACCTTTATATGTATATAGTTGTGCAGTCGGGTGGGCAGGTTCATCCCTTTTTGTGTACAACTACCCCCATATTATGTAACATGGCTGGACCATTGTAAATGAGCACTTCTCACCCTTGGTCTTACTCACAACACATAATAGATTGTAAGTTCTTGGGAACAGGGCCCTCATACCTCGTGGTATCATTTGTCAGTAGCTTTTTTACTTGGGTAATGTTTGTTCTCCTTTGTCTGTACTTATACCCTCTAAATTGTAAAATTGCTGCAGAATATGTCGGTGCTATATAAATAAAGATTATTATTATTAGATTATTATTATTATTAATTCACATCAGCTTAGAAGGTTCCAATCAGAACCTCCATCGTAAGCTCTGATGGAAATGATAAAAAAATAACGGACGCTCTGGCAGAAACCCAATGGACCCATTGTAGTTAATGGTGTTTCATAAGGTGCTGTTGCTTTCTGTGAAAAATGGGTCTGTTTGTACCTTTGTAGTGAAGGTTCAGAACAGATAGAACCCCCAATGCAAATGTGAAAAATGTTGTGTTCAGAACATCTGTAAACCAAAACTTTTTACAAGTTGGTCTAATCAATCTGGAACCCAAGAAGGACCTATTCAAGCAACACAACCTAACACAGCGTTCTACAGTACTTGCTCCATTGTCACATATTTTGCATTAGCCTATATGTATCATGATTGAAGGCCTGTTTGTCCGATATTCTGTTTCATCCAGGTAGCGCTTCATTACAGAAATAATACATAGTCTTTCTATTAAAACCTGGCAGTCTAAAAAGGTATTAAGGCTTGTCTGCATTATGAGAGAAGGGTATTATACCCCGTGTGCATGTTACTTTGTTTTCATTGTGGTGGCATGAAGGCTATATTATTTCCTATATCATGCAATATTAAAGGTAAAGGGCTTCTCCTACCTCATAACCTTGTGAGTAGTATATGCCATAAATGTACAGTATGATTGGTGGGGGTTCCATCTCTGGGACCTGCACCTTTCTTGAGAAGAGTCTCTATCGATAAGGCAGAGGTGGTCAGAACTCTCCCAATCATTTCCATGAGGGTTTTGACTACAGCCGATTGGGCATACAGACAAGCTAGGTAACCCTCCCAATGGGTAAAAAAAAGCAGTCTAAGAGCCCCACTACTAAACTCTTAATAACAGCCTTAAAAATTGCTGAAATTCAGTAACTTCTACATTTTTGGTGATGACATGATGAGACCTTAGTGGTACGAAAGACATCGTAATTGTGGAAGATCCAAGATCTGCAGTTCTCCTAGCAACCCAGGCATGAGGTGAGGAGATACACAAGATGAAAATCCTGATATACATTCAGACCAGTGGAGCCTTGCTTTCATTTTCTTCCATGTATTTCATATTTCCATTGAAGAACATATTATTCATGTAATTATCCATTATGAAACAAAATGCATCAGTAAAGCCTGACACCGGCAATTAACCTCTGCTAATAATGTTAATTTGCGCACCACTCCACTTGATGATTCATTAGAAGGTGTTGCATACTACCACACTTGGACATGTCTTACATAATGTTCCTTTATCTTTAATTAAAGGAGGAATTTACGCCTGATAATTTCTCAAGAAGCCACCATTGTGTTGTGACTGTTCCACTGTACTGAAGTAGATTCACAATGCAACTGTGAAGTCTATGAGCGAAATAAAGAGAAACAGAAGAACAGACTTGGTAACATGGGGATGCGATTGAGGAGAGACCTTCATTGAGTAAGGACCTTATTGTGGTTTACTGGTGGTCTGCTCTATATGGAGGGGGACGGGAATAGTTATAAAAGTTATACATAGTCTGGAGCTTCAGATTTGGTTAACAGTCCAATTTGACCTGAAATGGTATAGTTTATATCCCTCAATTATATAGATTATGTTTTTGCCATATGGCAGTTTTAAAAAGTTACAAGTTTTGCAATATGTTCACGATGTTTATTTAGGCTATGTTCACACGACTTAAAATGGGACGTATATCGCCCCGAAATTTGCGTCGTACTGCGCTAAATACGCGGCGAGATACGTCCCAGTCACTACGGTAATCCACAGTTCTCATAGAGAACTATGGATTACGTCTCCTCTCCCTGCTCGGACAATACGCCGCGGGGGGAGATTAGTGACATGTGAATTATTCACAGCGGGATTCGCGCCGAGAATAATGACGCCCCCCGCCCCCCGTCCTGCCCCGCCCACATACACACGGATAATTGCGAGGCGAAATACGTCCCACAATTACACCATGTGAACATAGCCTTATGATTTTTTTTTTTTTTTTTTAAAAGTTACAAAAAATGTTTTTTGTGAAAATCACCAAAGGAAAAAAAACAATGACTGTAACTCTTTTCCTAAATTGGGGTTAAGGATGGAGATTTTTAGCTGGTCTTCAAGGCTTAAAAAGGGTTGTCTCGCTAAAAAGATTGCTTTTTATGTTAAAGATCTTGCAAAAACAAATCACTTTGTAATATGTGTCCATTAGCAGTGTCCTACCTATTCCTAGATATCCCCTCTTGTATGAGCTGCATCAGCTCCTCAGGTCACTATAGCTACAGACCTGTTCTATCTCTCCTGATAGGTTGCCAACACTGGTTGCTATAGCTACAGACCTGTTATATCCCTCCTGATAGGCTGCCAGCACTGGTTGCTATAGATACAGACGTTCAATCTCTCATGATAGGCTGCCAGCAGTGGTTGCTATAGCTACAGACCTGTTTGATATCTCCTGATAGGCTGCCAGCCCTGGATATTATAGCTACAGACCTGGTTTCTACTTTCTTCTTCTTCTAGTAGAAGCCAGTAAACAGGCCCTTGAATTCAAAATGAAACCAAGAAAACAGGACTGAGGTGAGATGAATCAATGTAGTGAGACAACCACTTTAATTTATCAGCCCAGTGCTTGCACTTTGGTGTGACTTCCTACCCAACTCCACGCCCCCTTCATCTTCAGGCCAATGCCACTTTAGGGCACTCTAATGTGACTTTGACCAGTTGTAACGTCAGAACAAAAACGTTGTGGGGACAGAGGCTACAGGGACTGATAATTTAAGCCTTGCATACACCTTGGAAAACCTTAACACTAACATACAGTTAGGGTTAGGGCTGTGGTTACGACCAGAGTTCGGGCATAGGTTTATGGTTAGGGTCATAGTAAAACAAAAATGTTCTAACCAGAGTTAAACCACATAGGGACATATTATATTAAACTATGCCATGAAGCAATGCTGGTGAACTCAACTGTTGGAGAGGTATCTTTCCCTTGAATGAATATAAAGGGACATTATGGTGCTGTGGGTACCACTATAGGAACCATACACTACAATGTCCTAAGTTATGCTCTTGCTGGAACCCGAACTATTATACTAAAACAGTTCTTCCTTACACAAAACAGCAGGTAACCTTGGTTGTGTTCTCGTTTCTGTAACTAATTTTAACCCAAAGATAAATGATACTTTGGATATATATCAGCTTCTATGCCTCCTAGATATTACCAAACTCAATCAATCAAAGTCAATTTTTTAACTCCTTTAAAGGGATTGTCAACTTGTTATTGTTATTATTTATTATTATTATTATTATTATTATTATTATTATTATTATTATTATTATTATTTCCTATACCTTTTTCATACCAGTGGATTTAGCTCTTATTGAGAAAAAAAATGGTATAGCCCAAATTCTTGTCTAAACTAATAGCATCTATAGACTAATTGTATGGACTAAACAATATACCTTGCAGACTAAACAAATATGGACTTCACAGTCATCTAACTCCTGGGGCCACATGTATGAAACGGTTTTGGTCTAAAACTCACTTTTTTCCCCATAGGTTTCTAAACCATTTCATACATGTGGCCCCTGGTATCCAGAAAACAATAGTGTATGGAGGAGTAGAACTTCTTACTACCTCCAGCAGTCTTATCATGTGCCCACCAAACCCTTCATGTGACCCCTGGTATCCAGGTAACAGTAGTGTATGGAGGAGCAGAACTTCTCCAGTATTACCGGCTCCAGCAGAGTCCCATCATGTGCCCACCACACAGGTCATGTGACCCCTGGTATCCAGGTAACAGTAGTGTATGGAGGAGCAGAACTTCTCCAGTATTACTACCTCCAGCAGCTTCTTATCATGTGACCACCACACAGGTCATGTGACCCTGGTATCCAGGTAACAGTAGTGTATGGAGGAGCAGAACTTCTCCAGTATTACTACCTCCAGCAGTCTTATCATGTGCCCACCAAACAAAGTTATGTGGGACCCCCTGGTATCCAAGTGTAACTAAGTAGTGTATGGAGGAGCAGAACTTCTCCAGTATTGCTACCTCCAGCTGCGTCTTATCAAGTCAACACCATACAGGTCATGCGACCCTGGTATCCAGATAACAGTAGTGTATGGAGGAGCAGAACTTCTCCAGTATTACTACCTCCAGCAGCGTCTTATCATGTGATCACCCCACAGGTCATGTGACCCTGGTATCCTCAGGTGAACAGTAGTGTATGGAGGAGCAGAACTTCTCCAGTATTACTACCTCCAGCAGCGTCTTATCATGTGACCACCACACAGGTCATGTGATCCTGGTATCCTGGTAACAGTAGTGTATGGAGGAGCAGAACTTCTCCAGTATTACTACCTCCACAGCGTCTTATCATGTGACCACCACACAGGTCATGTGACCCTGGTATCCAGGTAACGTAGTGTATGGAGGAGCAGAACTTCTCCAGTATACCACCTCCGAGTGTCTTATCATGTGACACCACACAGGTCATTGTGACCCTGGTATCCAGGTCAATGTAGTGTATGGTGGAGCAGAACTTCTCCAGTGTTACCACCTCCAGCAGCATCTTATCTTGTGACCACCACACAGGTCATGTGACCCCTGGTATCCAGGTAACTGTAGTGTATGGAGGAGCAGAACTTCTACAGTATTACCACCTCCAGCAGCGTCTTATCATGGCTGTCAGTGTCCAGGAAAATGATGCTGCACATTTTTCTGCTTTTTTTCTGAGAGCTAACATTGTTATCAGCATGACATCTGCTAAGGATACAGCAGCTATACACATTATATTACTATTAACTTCCCTGTTTATTCTAGATACGGGCCTACTGGGCTGGAAGAAAGCAAGCACTTGAGCAGAATTTGCTAGACATGTTGATGAGAACACTGTATGGTGTAATATACAAAATAAACAAAAACAGTAGAAAGTGGACAAATATTTTAACTTTATTATCAAAAACTTAAAAAGTTTTTTTTTTCTTTTAACAGATATCTTTATAAACAACATGACAATCCCTAGACAGTCATACAAATAACTACACACACTGAGGAAAGTACTGGAATAACTAGATTATAGAGGTGTTCCAGGACTTATGAAAGCTTGGTCCGCTTGGGTATGATTAAAAATAGAAAAAAAGAAGTCTACGCACCTCCGTGACCACTCTGGCCTGTGATTGGTTGCACATAGCATTTGAACGATTAACATTCACTGAGCATCCGGGATGTATGGGCCGGCAACTGGGATGGAACAGGAACAGCATGAAGGTGAACAGGCTTCTGTTATCCTATTTTTAATCATACCCCAGTGGACCAACCTGCTTTTGTAAGTCCCAGGAACCCCTTAAAATTAATTATTCCACCATTATTTCTACTCAGTCACTCTATAGATGTTATGTGACCCTGCTTGCAACTGACTGCTAGGAGGTCACGTGACTGACCCCATGTATAGACAATACAGTTACTCCATTGGAGCCATTACTATAGCCAGGAATTTGGGCTGTAGAATTATTATTTTTTTTTGATAGGGATCAATCACATTGGTATAAAAGAGGCACAGCAGCAGAATTTTTAATACATGCAGAGAATTGTTTGATATCCTATTACATACATAATAACTAAGAACCATATAAAGTGGAAAACCCCTTTAAGTAGATGCCGACAGCCCCATTGACTATAGACATTAGTCTGCATGAAGTTTTTAAAATGATATGCAAATTGACTACATGCTGACCGTCCATAGATTTTATGGGCGATATGTATGAAATTTTGCGGTTGCGCCCCAAATTTCATGCGCCTAATAACAGCATAGAATGTGTCTGACTTATGAGCCCGCTGTACAGCAGGTCATAAACCAGGCGTATTCTAGCACTTGGGCGACAGTTTGCATCAGGTAAACCACTTTGAAAGTGCTCTACCTGTTCTAGCAGTGATGCGGCTATAAAAATGTAGCTTTGTATGGATCTTCATTACACAGTGCCGCTTGCACTGTGTAATGCGCCCCAGAGTGGCATGCAGGAGATTTAAGCAGCAGTGAACGGGGCTGCGCCTGATATCACGCTGATAAGACACCAGATATCTGGCACAGCCACGTTCATACATGTTGCCCAATACATCTGGGCAGTGATCATTTAACTCTAAATAGAGTAAAGATGGAGGCACCATATGTAAATTTAAAATAAAAAAATAATAACAATCTGTCGATTTAGTCTTTGAAATGAGTGGTCAGTGACCGGAGCCTTAGCTTTAGGCCTGAGGAGGGAGTGGAAAATGTCAAACAGTCACTTTGGGTTAATGTTGAGATGAGAGAGGTGAATTTTTCTTCTGTTGCGCAGTGAAGGGCGGTGTGGTAAGTCCTCAGCATGAAATTGTTGTGGAGAAAGTCTGAAGGTAGCCTTGACTTTCTCCACAGACATTCAGCACACTTGGAACATTGCTACAGGAAGCGAGTCTGAGGTGTGTGCCAAGGCTACTGGCGTCTGACTCTGGTGGTGCGGTGTGCGAGTGGTGGTAATATATCCAGGTTGGATGAGAGCGTTTCATTATATTGTTTTACAGCCAGGTCAGGTAAGGAGACAGAGGAGATTGGGGACAGTGAGGACTATATGGTGTCTATGAGGAGATTGGGGGACACTGAGGACTGTATGGTGTCTCTAAGGAGATTGGGGGCAGTGAGGACTGTATGGTGTCTATGAGGAGATTGGGGGCAGTGAGGACTGTATGGTGTCTGTGAGGAGATTGGGGGACAGTGAGGACTGTATGGTGTCTATGAGGAGATTGGGGGCTGTGAGGACTGTATGGTGTCTATGAGGAGATTGGGGACAGTGAGGACTGTATGGTGTCTATGATGAGATTGGGGGCAGTGAGGACTGTATTGTGTCTATGAGGAGATTGGGGGCAGTGAGGACTCTACGGTGTCTATGAGAAGATTGGGGGCAGTGAGGACTGTATGGTGTCTATGAGTTCCTGAGTGTTAATGGAACAGATATTTCTGAACGTGTGTTGGGCAGGTGTGTCCAGATAAGGCTGAGAATTTGTTATAGTGACAGAGATAAGGTTATGATCAGAGAGCACATAAGGAGAAGTAAAAACACAAATACTAAAATAATAATATAATAAAAAATTATTAAGGGTGTGTTCCTACGGCAAGAGGACAAATACTAGTCGGTTTACCCAACCGGTATCTGCCTGTTTTGTGGCCGTCCCCACGGCCGCAAGGAGGGGGGGGGGGATTTTCTCCATGACGAGCGGAGAAAAGCCCTCCCCCTTCACATTGAGCTGCACATATTCTGTCCGAAAACCGGTCGGAAGAATGTGCTTGTAGAATGTTTTGCGGGCGGAAAAACCGCCGGACAGAAAACCCGTGCAGTGGGGACTGATGCACGGGTTTTCCATAGAGCCCCATTGTGCTCATTTTCAGCCGGTTTTTCAGCCGGTTTATCTGCAAAACTGCAAACCATCTGAAAAACCGGCCGCAAACCCGTGCAGTGGGGACATGCCGTAACAGCCCAAACCACACCTTTTAGCCCTGTCCTTGAAGACCATGAAACTTTTTAGAACCTATATATGTTTGTGACGGAAGAGTGACAAAAGTATAGAATTTATTTTAGTTCCACTTTTGTTATTTAAAAATAACTAAATAAATTGAAAAAAGTGAAAACAGACCTTTTTATATATTTTTTTTTTTTGGGCCCGTCCCTACAGTACTGGTTTTCATTTGGTTTTTGGATGTAAAAACACCTATAAACCGACTGTTAACCTTTTGACATCTCCAGCGTTCCTAAAAACATAGAAAATGTTCATTCTTTCGCCCTGTTTTGGGGCAGAACATGAACATGTGGGTGCGAAGGGGGAGGGCTTGAATCCGCAAACCACGGACAAAAGCTGTCCCACTGTGTGCCAAAAACAGACCAAATGCCGGTCAGAAAATCTGACCGGTAGTTTGTCTTTGCCGTGTGAACACACCCTTAGCGTTTTTCCCTGATATTATAAAAAACGTAACATAAATATTACATAAAAATAAAGCCTGTATCATGGAAAAAAGGGAAAAGATATACAGGGAGTCCCCAGGTTACAAACAGGATAGGGACTGTAGGTTTGTTCCTTAGTTGAGTTTGTATATAAGTTGGAACAGTTTTATTAAATGTAACTACAGCACAAAAGTGTTTTTTCTTTTTTAGTTTTGTGTAGTGCAGGGAAGGGTTTTTACATTTGTTTTGCTGTCTCTGCCCCTGTTAAGAAGCTTTCACCTCATTTTCACATCATGTGCTGCTGTGGAAGGATTGATCTTGTCATTCCATAGCTAGATCTATTGTGTAACATGGAACTACAAGTGCCAGCATGCTACATAAGTCTCCGTTTGTAACTAGAGGACAGATCTAAGTCGGAACGGTGTAAGTAGGGGACTGCCTGTAGTAGAATAGCCAAGCGCAAAAAAAGCGTCACCGCGTTCAAACCTGGTCAGGAAGGAGAGTAGATGATCAGTCAGGACCGGATGAGCATGAAGTCACCCTAAAAGCAGGTAAATATCAAACAACAGTGGAGGGACTACACAGAGGAATAAGTGATGGAGCAATCCAATGGAGTAGATGGTTCCAGGCAGAGTCTTTATTTTAATTTTTCCCCTGAAATTCTTTTCTTCAGAACGTCCATATCTCCAATGTAAAACGTCTCTGTTTACATCAGATATTTTTTCTACTGAATATCTTCATGTATTTCCCTTGTGTCTCAGCATGAAAGCAAGATTAATGCAGGTACTAAATGCATACAAGCGCTCCGGTGAAATATGCGCACATTTAAACAAAAGACATACACAAAACCTTTTTTTTTCTTGTAGACTCCATCTTCAGAAACGGATAAACCCCACACACACTAATTGTATTAAAACTTCAAGGTTATTGTTGGTATTTATGACTTATATCGAGCGATTTCTCATCTCTTGTTATAAGTGAACATAATATAGTCCTATGGAGAAGAACATTGCTCTTCATTGTTAGAATTGGAACAAGCGGGACAATCATAAGGAACGCTACAATACAATTGAACGAATGGCTAAATAATCAGTCACTTAAAAGTGAAATTATATCAATTATGATCACACACTGTAATCAAAGAAATGTATGGAAAATGGGGATGTTGTAAAATGTAAAAAACAGATAACAACTAGTAACTTCCCTAGGATTTGTGAACTGTGTAGTTTTATAAGACTCATCCTCGAAGAACGAGATGATCTGTCCTGTCCTTATACTTAGTGACCTCCTTAGCACCAACATGATAAACTTTATTGTGTGGCTGTACATATGTTGCTGCACAGTGTTCTCTGCTGTCTGCCCTGCACTGAGCTCTAGAAGAAGTGTACTACTGGCAGAGGATCCCAACGGTGATCAGCATTAGAGGGTGGCATCCGCTATGTATTGGCTATGTTGCAGGTACTACTGGCAAAGATCCCAACTGTGATCAACATTAGAGTGGTTTCAGGCTATGATATTGGCTATGTTACAAGTACTACTGACAGAAGATCCCAATTGTGATCAGCATAAGGGTGGCTTCATGCTACGTTATTGGCTATGTTACAGGTACTACTGGCAGAAGATCCCAACTGTGATCAACATTAGGGTGGTTTCACGCTATTTTATTGGTTATGTTGCAGGTACTACTGGCAGAAGATCCCAACTGTGATCAGCATTAGAGTGGTTTCACGCTATGGTATTAGCTATTTTGCAGGTACTACTGGCAGAGGATCCCAACTGTGATCAGCATTAGAGTGGTTTTACGCTATGGTATTGGCTATGTTGCAGGTATATTTTTGGGTTATAACCTACAGGGTTATAAGAAACTAGGTAATCACCAAGGTTTTATACTGCTCACTATCCTAAATCACCAGAAATACCCAATGCCCCAATGCTTGTACAGACTACTCTAGATCAGCATAACTGAACAATGCTTAAACAGATTAGATCCCATTGGATATTCAATGCTTAAACCCACTGGACTGTAGATTGTAAGCTTTTATGGGCAGGGTCCTCTCTCCCTCTGTACCAGTTGTTAGTCATTTAGTGTTGTCATTGTATTTTATTTGACATATGTTATGTATGTGACCCCTCTTGAATGTAAAGGTTCTTTAAATAAATAATAATATAATATTTATATTATTATATTATTATTTTATTATTTATTATTATTATTATTAATTATTATTATTATTATTATATCATTAGAGATATTCAATGCTTAAACTCAATAGATAGTAGATTGTAAGCCTTCCTGGGCAGAGTCCTCTCTCCCTCTGTTCCAGGTGACAGTCATTTGTCATTGTACTTTGTTTGACATATATTATGTATGTTACCCACCTCGAATGTACAGCGCCCTGGAATCAATATCGCTTGAAAATAAGTAATAAGAAGAATTATAACAATAATTAGATCACTTGGATAATCAATGTCGAAAATCACTAGATCACACACTGTATATGACTGAACATGACTCTTGGGCCTCGTTCACACGGCTTATTTGGGCACGGATTGGAGCCGTATTCCGCGCCATATTTGCGCTGCAGTACGGCGCCAATCCGTCCCTGTCATTACGGTAATCCACATGCTCCATAGAGAACAGTGGATTCCGTCGCTCCTCCCCGCTCGGCAAATCCGCCGCGGGGGGAGAAAGCGACATGCACATTATTTAGGGCACGTATGCGCCGTAAATAATGCATTGTCTATGGGGCCGGCGGGCAGCTCCCCCGCCGTACCCCGGCCCCGCCCCTTATTCAAACCGTAACTGCGGGCGAAATCCGACCCGCAATTACGGCTTGAATAAGCCTTGCACTCTGCTTCTTTCTTTGTCTCTTTCCTTAAAAAGCAGCCCATGGCCTGTCAACCCAGGGGTCCACCAAGCCTAAGTGCCCAGTGAGGGAGTCTCCTGATCGACTGTCATCATTCTGAGCCTACGCTCCACTATGGAGTTGCAAAGAGGAAAGATTATTGGCTTTGGGTGCAGGGTAAAGCAGTTGTACAAGTGTTCACACATGATGCCATTGTGAATAATAGACATGGAAACTGTGGACAGATGTGCAGGGACAGAGGACACATTGGAGAAAAATTACCCAGAAAGCAACCAAAGGTGTTTTTAACACAACAGCGCACCTACTGTGTATGGGGCCCCGGAGCAGACGGATGTCACTGCGCCTCTGCTAACCCTACTGTGTAGGGGCCACGGAGCAGAGGATATCACTGCCCTCTGCTAACCCTACTGATGGGGCCCCAGAGCAACTGATGTCACTACAAATCTAGCTACCCTACTGTGTATGGGGCCCCGGAGCAGACGGGATGTCACTGACCTCTGCTAACCCTACTGTGTATGGGGCCCCGAGCAGACGGTATCACTGCACCTCTACTAATCATACTGTATATGGGGACCCTGAGAGCAGACGGATGTCACTGCGCCTCTGCTAACCCTAATGTGTATGGGGCCTGGAGCAGACGGATGTCATTGCACCTCTATTAACCCTACTTAATGGGCCTGAGCAACGATGTACTGCAACTCTGTAACCCTACTGTGTATGGGCCTGGAGCAGCAGATGTCACTGCACCTCTGCTAACCCACTGTGTATGGGTCCGGGAGCAGATCGATGTCACTACATCTCTGCTAACCCTAATGTGTGTGGGACCCCGAAGCAGACGGATGTCACTGCGCCTCTGCTAACCCTACTGTGTATGGGGCCCCGGAGCAGTCGGATGTCACTGCAACTCTGCTAACCCTACTGTGTATGGGGCCCCAGAGCAGACGGATGTCCCTGCACCTCTGCTAACCCTACTGTGTATTGTGCCCCGGAGCAGACGGCTATCACTGCACCTCTACTAATCCTACTGTGTATGGGGGCCCGGAGCAGACGGATGTCACTGCACCTCTGCTAACCCTAATGTGTATGGGGCCTGGAGCAGACGGATGTCATTGCACCTCTATTAACCCTACTGTATATGGGGCCTGGAGCAGACGGATGTCACTGCAACTCTGCTAACCCTACTGTGTATGGGGCCGGAGCAGACAGATGTCACTGCACCTCTGCTAACCCTACTGTATATGGGACCTCGGAGCAGACAGATGCCACTGCACCTCTACTAACCCTACTGTGTATAGGTCCTGGAGCAGACGGATGTCACTGCACCTCTGCTAACCCTACTGTGTATGGGGCCTGGAGCAGACGGATGCCACTGCACCTCTGCTAACCCTACTGTGTATGGGGCCTCGGAGCAGACGGATGTCACTGCACCTCTACTAACCCTACTGTGTATAGGGCCTGGAGCAGACAGATGTCACTGCACCTCTGCTAACCCTACTGTGTATGGGGCCTGGAGCAGACGGATGCCACTGCACCTCTGCTAACCCTACTGTGTATGAGGCCCGGAGCAGATGGATGTCACTGCACCTCTCCTAACCCTACTGTGTATGGGGCCCTGGAGCAGACGGATGTCACTGCACCTCTGCTAACCCTACTGTGTATGGGGCCCCAGAGCAGACAGATGTCACTGCACCTCTGCTAACACTGCTGTGTATGGGGCCCCAGAGCAGACGGATGTCACTGCACCTCTACTAACACTGCTGTGTATGGGGCCTCGAAGCAGATGGATGCCACTGCACCTCTACTAACCCTACTGTGTATAGGGCCTGGAGCAGACGGATATCACTGCACCTCTCCTAACCCTACTGTGTATGGGGCCTGGAGCACGGATGTCACTGCCCATTGCAACTATTGTATGGGCCCTGGAGTCGACGTGTTCACTGCACCTCTGCTAACCCTTACTGTGTATGGGTCCCAAAGCAGACTGATGTCACTGCACTTGTAACCTACTGTGTATGGGCCCAGAGCAATAGGTGTCATTTATCACTATCCCTTTGTTATGAGTCACTCACAAAATCTGTGTTGCAAAATGCATGCGCCAAGCAGCAGTTTACACCCACATATAGGGTATTGTCGAACTTGGAAGAAATTGTAAGAATTAAACATTTTTAGCTAAAATTGTAGATGGTCGGAATTTTTTTTTTTTTTTTCGTTTTCTCCGCCTAACACTAAAAAAAGTTGTGGAACACCTGTGTTTTCGATATACTGACTAAAACCCAGATATATTCCTTAAGGCAGTGTTTCTCAACTCCAGTCCTCAAGACCCACCACCAGGCCAAGTGTTCAGGATTTCCTCAGTACTGCACAGGTGATATCATTATGGTCAGTGCATTTATTCGCACCTTGGTGTTAGAATTCGCCAGTCATTCTATGGGAAATCCTGAAAACATGACCTGTTGGTGGGTTTTGAGGACTGAAGTTGAGAAACACTGCCTTAAGGGGCGTAGTTTCCAATATGGGGTCTATTTAAGGGTGTTTATTAAGTTTTAGGGCCTTAGGGCGTCCTCAAACCTGGAATGGTGCCTAAATAAAGTCGTATTGAAAATGAGGCCCGAGTTTGGTAGGTGCTCCTCCTATTCTGGGGCTTGTGGTTGAGCCAAATAGCACACTAGGGCCACATATGGGATGTCTCTTAAAATAGCAGAATTGGGGGAATCGTATTGTTTTATATTTCCTTGGTAACATCTACTGTGTTTCAGTAAATAATGGTTAAATATAGAAAATCTGCAAAAATTTGAAATTTTTACATTTCACCTCCACTTTGCTTTACCTTCTGTGAAATATCAAAGGGGTTAAACTTCCTAAATACTGTTTTGTATACTTTGAGGGGTGTAGTTTCTTAGATGGAGTCATTTATGTTGGTATCTAACTTACAGGACCCTCAAAGCCACGTCAGAACTGGACTATTCACTAAAAAAATGTATGATGCAAATGTTCTTGAAAATTGTAAAAATGACTGCTAAATTTCTAAGCCCCCTAATGTCATAAAACAAAAAAGACATTTAAAAAATGATGCCAACCTACAGTGGACATATGGTAGATGTGTCACGGTCTGTGCTGCGGTCTCTCTTTTGGGCCGCGGACATGGCCGTGTTCCTGTCCTTACGCCGCGGCCTCTGCTGCGAAGCGTGGACGTACCTGTGTTCCTATCGCAGATCTGGTTCCTGTTGCGGTGCCGCTGTCGCCGTGAACCCTCCTGTCACCGCTGCTTGCCACCTGCGGTTGCTGTGCGGCTTTCCCCATGCTGGCCATGCTGCTCCTCCCTCTTGGCTGCTGCCCTATTTCCCCGTGTCTCTATAGAGGGCGGTGGAAACATCTTCTACTCTTTTATTCCCACAGTGTGCAGTGGGGTTGGGCTTCCTTTGCCAATCCCCTTCCCCCTGTGTGGTTATCAGCCCGGTCCTCCCCAAACTCCCTGCCTGATCCTTGTTGTGTTATGTTCTCATGTTGTGTTTCTACATATAGTGTCTTGTCTTATGTTTGTTAGTAGTTTGGTGTGTGCTGTCTTGTTAGTTAGTCTCCATGGTGGTTTACATGTGTCTGTCTGTATCTTTTTGATCTTCCTTGCCATGTTCTCTACCTATGTTCTTGCCATGTTTATGCCTTAATTCCTAGCCAGTGTCCTAGCTTTAGTCTCTGCTCAAGTTCTTGCTGTTGTGTCCAGTCAGTCTATGTTTTGTTATTTGCCTTCCGTTTAACCTTCCTGGTTGGAATTCATTTTGTCCTGTCTTTGTCTGTTCTGTACCTGCACATATCTACATCTAGTCTGTTATATCTTTGTCCCTAATCCTGTTGTTGCCAAGCATGGGTTCTTCTGGCCTGTCTGGTCAGCTGCCACTGCTGGGGACTGCTCTGAGGTAGCACCTGGTGGCTGTTGGGGAAGCCATCCTTACCATCTAAGCCTCTGTGAAGATGGCGACGGACGCTTAGTTACGTCCCCTTGGAGCAAGCCCGTCCGTGGTCCACTAGGTCCACTACCGCTTTACCCGCTCACCCATTACAGGATGCTAGTTATAAACTGTTTTGAGTGGAATAACCATCTGTCTTACATGCAGACATTTTTTAGGTATGAAAATGGCATATGTTTCCAAATGTTCATGATATTGTGATATTTTTCATAAATAACCAAGGATTGCATGGACCAAAATTTCTTAAAGTACAATGTGTCACGTGAAAACAATCTTTGAATCAAATGGATAGCTAAAGTGTCAAAAAAGTATTCTTACATGAAGTGACACGTCAGATTTGAAAAAAATTGGGCTCTGTCAGGAAGGTCAAAACCGGCTATGGTGGTAAGGGGTGAAACAATGGACACCACAGTGGAAACCCATTGGACTCACTGTAATCAATAACTTCTGTCAGTCGCAGTGGGTGTCCTTTGTGAGATGGATCAATTTTTACCTCTGCAATGGAGGTTCTGAAAGGAATCTACGACGCAGATGTGAACCAAGCCTAAAATGATTAATTCGGGTTGTGATAAAACCCAAAGGTAGCTCTCGGGAAAGATTGAACTTGTAATAATCAAAAGGATTTCCACGGCTTAAATGGGGTTTTTCCGGTGTAATTACGGGAATGGGGGGTGAAATAAGGGCCGAACGGCATTCAAGTAATTACGGGTTTTTCCTAAAACCCCCTATTGCTGTCCCTGACACCAGATCCACTGACCCTGTTCTGTGCCTGAGATATCCCATAAATGTCACTAAGCTACAACTGACCCTAAGACAAACACACTGGCACCAAACAGAATCCAGGAATAAACAGTCCCGAAGACTGACACAGGGCAACTTAAGCAGTATAAGAAATACAAGGGAAACCTTGACCTCTAAATAACCTAGTAGGCAAACTAAACCTATTGCTAGAGAAGTGGAAAGAAACAAAACTAGACCCAAAGAAGATATTGGATCACTGGAACAGAATGCTAGCAAAAAGGACATAAAGATCTTTCATTTATAGAGATTAGCAGTAACTACTTCATTGCTGAGGACAGCACAAGCTAGTGAAGACATGCTGTTTCCATTGCTATGTCCCTTATTCTATAAAATACAGCAGTTTCAGAGCATTTAAGGCTTAAATCTGTCAGTTTGCAGCCTGGTCTGCCAGAGATGAGTCCAGCTAGACTCATTTTAGCGCCTCCCACCATAGTTATCCACACCCACTCATGACTGATTCAACCTTTTACTTTGAATTTCTAGGTGGGTGGGGCTAGTCATGGGTGGGCGGGGCTAACACATGCTCATGAATGAAGTGAACTTTGCTCTGGTGGAACAGACTGTAAACTGCCAGATTTGAGCCTTTAATGCTCTGTATCTACCACCATGGGCATAACTAGAGCCATAGCAACTGCCAAGGGGCCCAGAGGTTGAGGGGACCCCCTTTGTATAAAAATATTGTTCATTTTTGCAGGGAACAAGTAGTTGGTGGTTTTCTGCTATATATCAATACTGTGTGAGTCCCCTGATATATGACGGGATTATTTATACCTTTAATTACTGCTACCTATACTGCCATTTTAGTGGATTATTATTAGGTGGTAGGGCCGCATCTCATTTTGCTAGGGGCCCTATGAATTCTAGGTACACCCCTGACAACTATATCTTACAGAAAGGGCACAGCGCTGAAACCAGTATGTCTATCACTAGCTTGTGTTATCCTCAGCAAGGGGGGCATAACCTGGGACAGGCTTCCTTGAATGGTGGGTGCATAGAAAATGCCTCAAAAGAGATATAGTATGAATGAAAGAAAAAAGTTGCAGGAGAATTCCTGCTATTTGTAACAAGGTATATGGAGTTACAATTTGGCAGTCCCATTATGGACTGGAACTCTGTCTGCTTTGATTTGGATTAGAGGTTATTCTATAGAGGGCTTTGTGACATGCATGTTGAATGCTTGACGTCGAGGAAGTTCAGGATCCACCAAAGGTTCCTGTTAGTTTTCTATTGTACATGTAAAACAATCCCTTGTTTTGAGGTGAAAGATGGAAATGTATAGCATAAGGTGACTGTCCACTGCTCTTATTCTACATGTTATATTCATTCCAAACTTTAGTCCTCTAGGGAAGATTCCGAGTCGGAGGGTCAAGAGCACAACTTTCTCAGTGTTGCCATTCTTGATAGGTGTCTACTGACCTCCTCAGATGCCGCACCATGATCTAATGTAAATGATAACTTCTGGACATTTCTCATTACAAACAAGCACCTTGAAGCAAAAGTGACATTTAATGATAGAAGGAAGGAACATTTTTTGCTTTTTGATGGTTTGGGAAATTTTGACGCAGCCCCAATTGGCCAAATGTTCTTGAAAAGCAGATGCTGAGGCAGAACATGGAGCGGAATTTAAATTGCAGAACTTCAATCAAGGCTTTATATTTCTATTACCACCAATTGTGTTTGCTAATTTCTATTCTGTTCACTCGCTCCTGCAAAGAAAAAAAAAAGTCTAATTAATGAATCACTAGCACCTGCTCACAGTCTCAGGAACGGGCCATGAAACTTCCCATCCTGTAGCCTGCTTTGCTGATTACAGATAAGATGAATACTACTCAGTAGATGCAACTCTTCTTATGCAGAGGTAAAATGGTGAAGCTCAATTTACTGCAGCGTGCTACTCACATCTACCCATCAGCAGCTGAAAAAGTCTATCAGAAATATTAGAGTCAAAAAGCCATCTTATAATAAATTTTGCTTAATAAAACCTCTTAGTTTTGTGTATACAGCATCTGTGCCAAGATATATGTATCCATTGTCCAGAGTCAATTCGATTGACAGGATTCGCCAAATTTTCCGCAAAAAATCATTTCCACCCCAATTTATTTGCGGCTAATTGCGTTAGGGTGCTGTAGGGTGCAGAGCCTGTAGGGTGCTGTAGAACGTTGTGCCATGCTCAAATATGCAGAGGGAGCTTGTTTGGTCTTCATACAATGTTGTGTTTTAGTATGACACCGAGATGTCTGCCGCCGCTCTTAGAATCGCTTCACACTTCACTTCTCTGGGCAGTTACAGGGGCAAAACTGACCAAATAGCTGAAGTGGGAACGCAGCCCGACAGGGTAATGTCAGCGGCAGCTGGAAAGAACCGAGCTGAGGGCCAAGATCCTACTGTAGCGTCAAAGAGCACACTCCCTTTACATCAGATGATTCCACTGATTATGACAGAACCTGTTCTGTTAAACGCTGATACATGTAGAGGCCCCCGAATGTGTGGAGAGGGTGTCGGCAGTAATTTTGTGTTGACGTCACTGATCATTTTGCCCTTCCTTTCATCTGTCAGTGTCTGCTTTCAGTTGGTCAATAATCCATCAGTATTGCTAAAGCAAAAAACAAACAGGAGTTGATCCAAAACAGAGGTGACCAGTAAATGGGATATTTGCATGTCTTCTGTGTTCTGTATCCACTCCTGCTTTTGGCTACCTAATCATCAGACAATCCTGATGCAAACAAAGACTATGTCATACTGGTCTTACGGCTTCTGCGAAGACACAATCGGTTGGGTTTGTCCTTTTCATTCCTTCTGAAAGATTAAAAGAAGGGGAAAACCAAATATAGTGGCAACATCATAGGGTGGTGGAAGGTGGAAGCAGCATTAGGAAACTACAGGGTTGTCGACTGAGAGAGTGGTCAGTTGGCAGCATCATAAGTAGTCCACAGAGTGGCAAATGACAGATTGTGGAGGTGGCAGCAACATGAGTAGTCCACAGAGTGGCACAATGACAAATTGAGGAGGTGGCAGCAAGATGAATAGGTCACAGAGTGGCACAATAACAAATTGAGGAGGTGGCAGCATCATGAGTAGTCCACAGAGTGGCAAGTGACAGACTGTGGAGGTGGAAGTAACATGAGTAGACCACAGAGTGGCACAATGACACAGTGTGGCGGCAGCAACAGCAGCAGCATCAGGCTGGAGACTGGCACAATGACAGATTGAGGAGGTGGCGGCAGCATCAGAAGTCTACATAATGGCCTAGTGAATGATGGGGAGGGGGGTGGAAATACCAGTCCCTGGTAAAGATGGTGGGTGGTAGATGGAGCAGCTGGCAGTAGATGACAGCGGCAGTTGTGGCCTCACCGAGTGACCCCTGCTGCGACGTCCCCTTGCTGTGCTGCGACCTGTGCCTGCTCCAGGAATGTTTGTGCCACTGCCACTCTCATGTGAAGGGCCTGACACCTCTCTGTGTGACATACTGTTTGATAAAAAATTTACAATACAACAAACTGTGTTTAATGTAGATGTCTGTATATGACAAATATACACACTGAATTTCACACAGAGTTCACCACATATTTCAGTCGGTGGGGATATGGCACTTGAAGTATTTCTGGCGTGTATGGGGCAGAAATGCAAACACTCTGGATTTGACTCAGAATACCTCACAAACAGAGGATAAATTAACTCTTGGGCACAGAATAAAATTGACGTGATAGATTTCAGGTATGTATGGGGCAGAAATACACACCCTGGACTTAACTCAAATTACCTCACAAACAGAGGATATATTTACTCTTGGGCACAGATTGCAATATCCCAAAATAAAAAACACTGGTTCAGGAACAGGTGTGTATGTGATACACACTTGTGAAGGTCTTTCACCCAAGTAGCGTCCAAAATCGGAAGTATTTTGCACAGAATGCAATGTAGAGCTGCAATAGCCAGATGCTTGTGCATAGGAAACAAAGTGACAAGTGGCAGAATTTAACATGGCTGCCATATTTATAGGGCTGTGAAGTCACAGAAGCTGGCTGGCTGCTGATTGGCTGCATGTCTGCACGTCAGTGAGGGTATGCCTTTCTTCCTCCTATAGTTGGCTGTCACAATGGAAATAACACCAGACCATGGGCTCTGTGCAATGTTAAATTAAACCCTAAAAACCCATTAAAAACTCGACCATAAGCCCAAGGAAGAACATAATGTATTAAATAGATATTCCTTTCTTTTATCTGGTGAGAATAATCATCGTTTCAAAATGAATAAAATCATTATTGGAAAATTAATCAAACTAATAACAAATAAAGGCACAAAAAAACTAAAAAATGAAGTGAAAAATAAAGATCTAAGTGCAAAACAACCAACATTTAATAAATAGCTTTAAAAAGTAGCTTGTTCAACTACGCAATGTTTGTTTTTGTCTGTGCTTATACCCTCTACATTGTAAAGTGCTGCAGAATTTCTGTTGGGTTTTGGGGGGCAAAAAAAATAAGATTAATAATAAATGTTAAAGACAAATACAGGGCATGTAGACCCACTTTTCTGTAGAGAGGGCTAAGACCAATCACTGCATGCAACCTCACTAATACATGTCAAGAGCAGTACAAAGGGCATGTAAGTACCCACTGTCTTAGAGAGGGCTATAGACCCCATCACTGCATGACTCACTATACATTTTAAGAGCAGTACAGGACATGTAATACCCACTTGTACTGTAGAGAGCCTTAGACCACCAAATCACTGCATGCACCTCACTAATACATGTAAGAGCAGTACAGGACATTTTAGTACCGCACTGTTTCTGAGAGAGGGGCTATAGACACCAATCACTGCATGCATCTCACTAATACATGTAAGAGCAGTACAGGACCAGTTAGTACCGCACTTTTACTGAGGAGAGCTATAGACCACCCAATCACTGCATGGCCTCACTTTAATACAGTAGAGCAGACAGGAATTTTAGTACCACGTACTGTGAAGAGGGCTATAGACCGCCAATCCTGCATGCACCTCACTAATACATGTAAAAGCAGTACAGGACATTGAAATACCGCACGATACTGTAGAAGAGGGCTAGACCCCAATCACTGCATGCGCTTACTTAAAACATGTAAAAGCATTTCAGGACATGATTTCCGCACTGTACTGAGAGAGGGCTATAGACCACCAATCACTGCATGCGCCTCACTATACATTAGAGCAGTACAGGACATGTAGTACCACTGTACTGTAAGAGGGCTATAGACCCCAATCACTGCATGCACTCACTAAACATGTAAGAGCATACAGGACATTTTAAATACCGCACTGTACTGTAGAGAGGAGTATAAACCGCCAATCACTTTCATGCACCTCACTAAACATGTTAAGAGCAGTACAGGACATTGTACCGCACTGTACTGTGAAAAGGGCTATAGAACCCATCACTGCATGCACCTCACTAATACATATAATCAGTGAGATCACATCACTAATATAGATGTTTTACCAGTTATATGTTCACAATGATTGTCTGGATCTTCTATCAATCACATGTGCTGGAGATCAGCAGTGTCTGTAACATTGTATCTTGAAGCGAGACTCAACACCCATTGTCCCAGGAAAGACCATTGTATGTTGAAAATACTCTATCCTGAGGCCACTGTATCTTGAGGGAGCGCTGTGTATTTAGAGACACATCTAAATGAATATATATATTCATACACAAACACACAGAAATATTTAGACATTACAGTGATGTGTATTTGTATAGTTTACTAAATTCTAAAATCCGACCGAAAACCTACTAAAATCATATCGGTTGTTTTTTCTGTTCAAATTCTGATTTCAAATCCTTTAGCATTTGGTCCTTTGTTGTGTGGACGCAGCCTTGGGCTATGTTTCCAAGGCAATTGTAAAATAGCGTCAGATTCTGTCATAGAATCCGACCAGTTTTCGTTTTTCCCGCGTTCCACTGTCACTGGGGTGTCATAAAAACTCCATTTATAAGAAACTCCATTGGGAAGAAGCTGTCTCCGGTGGTGACTTCAGTTCCAGCAGAGCAGCTCTTCCATGTATGGTGACGTAGAGAGGACGATAGCGTTTATAAACCACTTTTGTCTTCTCTTTAGCGTCCCTGGATTTTCAGTAATAATTTGGTAACATTGGGCGACATGTCTGATTTTTGGCGCCAGACGTCAATTTTATTGTGCACATTAGTCGTGTAGAATGCACCAGAATGTGTGGACCTGTTCTACTCTGGGTCATGGATTAGGTGGTTTCTAGTTCCACTACGACAACTCAAGCTCAGGTAAACCACTTTTACCTTGGTCTGGCTGTTCCAGCAATAATGCACCCGGATTTGCCGTCCTCCAGTCATAAATGTGGAGAATCATACGGATGTGGTGCGACTCCCCCCAGAACGCCCCCAAATCTCGGGTGCATTACAAAGTGCCGCGGGCGCCACAAAATGCGCCTAATTTTGGAAATTGACAGCTCATACTTCTAGAGAACAGGGCTGTGCCAGTTTTTGGGCTGAAAGGACACCAGAATACTGGCGCAGCCCCGTACATAGATGTCGCCCATTATGTCTATTATCGTTATCGGAGCATTGTTAAAGGGGTTGTCTAACTACATTGATTCATCTCACCTCAGTCCTGTCTTCTTGGTTTCATTTTGAATTCAGGGGTGTGTTTACTGGCTTCTATTAGGCTGCAGTAGAAGTCAGGTCTGTAGCTATAGTCGACCAGGTGCTGGCAAGCCCATCCATATCAGGAGATCAAACAGGTCTGTAGCTATAGCAACCAGCGCTGGCAGCCTATCAGGAGAGATCAAACAGGTCTGTAGCTATAGCAACCAGTGCTGGCAGCCTATCAGGAATGCTCAAACAGGTCTGTAGCTATAGCAACCAGTGCTGGCAGTCTATCAGGAAAGATCAAACAGATCTGTAGCTATAGCAACCAATGCTGGCAGCCTATCAGGATAGATCAAACAGGTCTGTAGCTATGGCAACCAGTGCTGGCAGTCTATCAGGAGAGTTAGAACAGGTCTGTAGCTATAGCAACCAGTGCTGGAAGCCTATCAGGAAAGATCAAACAGGCCTGTAGCTATAGCAACCAGTGCTGGCAGCCTATCAGGATAGAACAAACAGATCTGTAGCTATAGCAACCAGTGCTGGCAGCCTATCAGGAGAGATGGAACAGGTCTGTAGGTATAGCAACCAGAGCTGGCAGCCTATCAGGAGAGTTAGAACAGGTCTGTAGCTATAGTAACCAGTGCTGGCAGCCTATGAGGAGAGATAGAACAGGTCTGTAGCTATAGCAACCAGTGCTGGCAGCCTATCAGTGGAGATTGAACAGCTGTAGCTATAGCAACCAGTGCTGGCAGCCTATCAGGGGAGATTGAACAGGTCTGTAGCTATAGTGACCTGAGGAGCTGATGCAGCCCATACAAGAAGGGATATCTAGGAATAGGTAGGACACTGTTAATGGACACATATCGCAAAGTGATTTGCTTTTGCAAGATCTTTAACATAAAAAGCAGCGATCCTTGTAGTGAGACAACCCCTTTGATTTCCTTTTTCTAAATCTTTAATTAGTCTTTAATTGCACTAGATATAGTGAGGAGAGCAGCACTTGGCCTCACGACTGTATGAATGGACTCCTTAGAACCATCCACAGATCTGAGTGGCGTTTCCAGCAGGTACATCGATTACCGCGCCCTCAGTCCCTTTCATTAGATTCATTGTCAGTTTACTGAGATCCTAAAAGGAATAAATTGGTGAAACAAATAGTTTTATAATATTCTCGTATCTTGGAAACCACACACCGCGAGGCCATTCATTTTAATGGTTGCTATAGCAGCTAATATTCTCCCTTTAATGTAGTGCTTGCTGTAGACGCTTCTCCTGCTTTTTACTTTACTTTTGATATTTATAACTATACAGATTCGCTGTGATTCTTGCTCCGTACATCTTAATTTGGACACGTAATGGAGTGACTCATCCTGAGTGCTGAAAGGTGCATTGGTTGTGACTAATCCCTCGGACAACGCAAATAATTGCTAAACTTGTGCGCGACTTTGGCAGAACTATTCAGCTGCATCATTCTCTCTGGGGACTCGCAAGAAGATGCTGGAAGGAGGCTCAGATGCTGCACGATCAAGGCTTACCGCACACTGGGGAAATCCTCTGGGGCGACGTGCAGGAAGGGGGTGCTCTGCGGGCAACAAGACTGTGGTGGCCCCGTTCTATAGATGTGTGAACTGTCGTGCATGCAAACTCAGCACCTTATACCCCAGACACAAGACTTTTCAATACACAAAGATTGTGTCGTGGCAGAATCGTATGATTGCACCAAAGGTGGCTTGAAACGTAACGTCATATGCACCAAAGTTTGGCGACTAAGTGTCGTACAAATCCATAGGAATTTAAAAGTGGTGCAACTGCAACATATTTCGTCATAGTTTTGTCATAGAATCGGTAGTATGGTACTTCTATATCCTACACTATAGGTAGTATGCTATTCCTATATCCTACACTATAGGTAGTATGTTATTCCTATATCCTACACTATAGGTAGTATGTTATTCCTATATCCTATACTATAGGTAGTATGCTATTTCTATATCCTCCACTATAGGTAGTATGCTATTTCTGTCACGGTCCGTGCCACGTTCCTGTCCTTACGCTGCGGCCTCTGCTGCGAACCGCAGTCGTACCTATGTTCCTATCGAAAGATCTGTTTCCTGTGCAGTGCCCGCTGTGAGCGCTCCTGTAGCCTCTGCTTTACCCCACCGTTGATTGCTGTTTCCTCCATCTTGGCTGCTGCCCGATTCCCTGTCTCTATAGGGGGCGGCGGCCACATCTTCCCTTCCTTTATTCCCACATGTGTGCAGCAGGGTTGGGCTTCCTCTGCCTATCCCCTTCCACCTGTGGGTTTATAAGCCTGCTCTCCTCACACTCCCTGCTGATCCTTGTTGTTGTCATGTTGTTTTTTTTGTTGTTGCTCTTGGTGTAGTCTTTTTGCTGTGTTGTCTGATCTTGTTTTGTTAGCAGTTCGGTGTGCCCATGGGGGTCTCTTTGTGTCTGTGTCTTTGTGATTTCCTTGCCTTGTTCTCTCCCCGTGTTCCTGCCCTGGTCATGCCTTGGTTCTTGCCTGAGTTTAGCTTACGTCTCTGCTTATTTTCTTGGTGTCTTCAGTCTGTCTATTTTTGTTCCCTTTTACCTTTTGCTTATCCTCCTGTTTGGCATCTGTTTTGTCCTGTCTTTGTTTTTTACCTGCACATATTTACTTCTATCTGCTTTGTCTCTGTCCCTTTTTCCTGTTGGTGCCTAGCATTGGCACTTCGGCCCGTCTGGTCAGCTGCCACTGCTGGGGACTGCTCCCCGGGATGGCGCCTGGTGGCTGTTGGGGTCAGTCAACCTTACCATCAAAGGCTCTGTGAAGATACCTTGCCCAATGGCCACTTAGTTGTGCCCCTCGGAGCAAGCCCGGCAGTGGTCCAGTGGGTCCACTACCCGCTTTACCCGCTCACCCGTTACAATTTCTATATCCTATACTATAGGTAGTATGCTATTTCTATATCCTATACTATAGGTAGTATGCTATTTCTATATCTATATCCTACACTATAGGTAGTATGCTATTTCTATATCTATATCCTACACTATAGGTAGTATGCTATTCCTATATCCTATACTATAGGCAGTATGCTATTTCTATATCCTCCACTATAGGCAGTATGCTATTTCTATATCCTCCACTATAGGTAGTATGCTATTTCTATATCCTCCACTATAGGTAGTATGCTATTTCTATATCCTCCACTATAGGTGGTATGCTATTTTTTATGTCCTTTCCACTAAAAGTAGTATGCTATTTTCTATGTCCCCACTATAGTAGTATGCTATTTCTATATCCCCCACTAAGGGGAGTATGCTATTTCTATATCCTCCACTATAGGCAGTATGCTATTTCTATATCCTACACTATAGGCAGTATGCTATTTCTATATCCTCCACTATAGGTAGTATTCTGTTTCTATATCCTCCACTATAGGTAGTATGCTATTTCTAATCCTCCACTAAAGGTTTGTAAGCTATTTCAATATCCTCCACTATAGGTAGTATGCTATTTCTATATCCTCCACTATAGGCGGTATGCTATTTCTATATCCTACACTATAGGTAGTATGCTATGTCTATATCCTCCACTATAGGTAGTGTGCTATTTCTATATCCTACACTATAGGTAGTGTGCTATTTCTATATCCTACACTATAGGTAGTATGCTATTTCTATATCCTATACTATAGGTAGTATGCTATTTCTATATCCTCCACTATAGGTAGTATGCTATTTCTATATCCTCCACTATAGGTAGTATGCTATTTCTATATCCTCCACTATAGGCAGTATGCTATTTCTATATCCTACATTATAAGTAGTATGGTACTTCTATATCCTACACTATAGGCAGTATGCTATTTCTATATCGTACACTATAGGCAGTATGCTATTTCTATATACTCCACTATAGGCAGCATGCTATTTCTATATCCTCCACTATAGGCAGTATGCTATTTCTATATCCTCCACTATAGGCAGTATGCTATTTCTATATCCTCCACTATAGGCAGTATGCTATTTCTATATCCTCCACTATAGGTAGTATGGTATTTCTATATCCTACACTATAGGCAGTATGCTATTTCTATATCCTCCACTATAGGCAGTATGCTATTTCTATATCCTGCACTACAGGCAGTATGGTACTTCTATATCCTACACTATAGGTAGTATGCTATTCCTATATCCTACACTATAGGTAGTATGCTATTTCTATATCCTATACTATAGGTAGTATGCTATTTCTGTATCCTACACTATAGGTAGTATGCTATTTCTATATCCTCCACTATAGGTAGTATGGTATTTCTATATCCTACACTATAGGTAGAATGCTATTTCTATATCCTCCACTATAGGCAGCATGCTATTTCTATATCCTCCAGTATAGGTAGTATGATATTTCTATATCCTCCACTATAGGTAGTATGGTATTTCTATATCCTACACTACAGGCAGTATGCTATTTCTATATCCCGCACTACAGGCAGTATGGTATTTCTATATCCTCCACTATAGGTAGTATGCTATTTCTATATCCTCCACTATAGGTAGTATGCTATTTCTATATCCTCCCCTATAGGTAGTGTGTTATTTCTATATCCTACACTATAGGTTAGTAATGCTATTTCTATATCCTACACTATAGGTAGTATGGTATTTCTATATCCTACACTATAGGTAGAATGCTATTTCTTTATCTTCCACTATAGGGAGTATGCTATTTCTATATCCTACATTATAGGTAGTATGGTTTTTCTATATCCTACACTATAGGCATTATGGTATTTCTATATCCTACACTTAAGCAGTTTGGTATTTCTATATCCTACACTATAGGTAGTATGCTATGTCTATATCTTCCACTATAGGTAGTATGTTATTTCCATATCCTACACTATAGGCAGTATGCTATTTCTATATCCTACACTATAGGTAGTATGCTATTTCTATATCCTCCACTATAGGCAGTATGCTATTTCTATATCCTACACTATAGGCAGTATGCTATTTCTATATCCTCCACTATAGGCAGTATGCTATTTCTATATCCTCCACTATAGGTAGTATGCTATTTCTATATCTTCCACTATAGGCAGTATGCTATTTCTGTATCCTACACTATAGGTAGTATGCTATTTCTATATCTTCCACTATAGGTAGTATGCTATTTCTATATCCTCCACTATAGGTAGTATGCTATTTCTATATCCTACACTATAGGCATTATGGTATTTCTATATCCTACACTTAAGCAGTTTGGTATTTCTATGTCCTACACTATAGGTAGTATGCTATTTCTATATCTTCCACTATAGGTAGTATGTGATTTCCATATCCTACACTATAGCTAGTATGGTACTTTTATATCCTACACTATAGGTAGTATGCTATTTCTATATCCTCCACTATAGGTAGTATGGTATTTCTATATCCTAGACCTTAGGAATGTGGTGAGACACATCAACCATAGGACTCCATGTTTTGTTTTTTTTATTGTTTTTTTTATTATACTGTTATATGGAATAGCAAAGTTAATATGGTGCATATATGTAATGGAATAGTATAGGGGAATCTAGGGATTGATCTTAATAAAAGCAGGGGTGATTTAAGCACCATAGAGTGGGAAAGACCTTGGATCAATTGGTGTGAAGCAAAAAGGAGGGGCTACAGGTCCTCATAAAAGGAAGCCCGCCATGTTTAGTTCAGTTCAGTAGTGTTGGTTAATGGAGAGTTAAATGGGTTGCGCCATAAAGCAAAATCCCATTCTGGGGCCGGCTGGTAGCTCACTATGAGCCGTCCTCAGTGAATGGGGAGATGACTCTACTTGCACAACTTTTCCCCAAGGGAGTCCCAAGTATAGTCAAGCACACAACTGGCAATATTCGGAGCTGCCATAGAAAAGAACCGGTAAGAACCGCGCAAGCACAGCCATCACCCATTTCTCTGAGGGTATGTTCACACAGTGTTTTTGGGTGCATATTTTGGGGTATATTTCTTGCTCAATGCGCCCCTAAATAAGTGTCCAAAATGCCTGAAAAACACTTCTCATAGACTGTCCTATAAAATCAGTGTCATCATTGATTTTTCTCTCATATTTTTCAGAGTGTTCTGTACTTTCCACGCCTGCAAAAAAATTGACATGTCGACACTCCAACAGTCTGCGTCTTTTCTTCTTTGAAATTCTGCACTTGCAGGCATGAAACAACATCAATCGTGAGAAGGTCCCCTATGGCCGGCTTATAGCTACAAGCCAGCCTCAGAAAGGGATTTTTCTTTGTGGCAAAACCCCTTTAAGGATCCTGTTTGTACAGATTCCAGCTTCAGGGATCATCCACCCATTTGCCGGCGGTGAGGTGCAACAGGGCTACAGGCACACCACCAGCCTGGGAGCTCATATGAGAGAGAGAAAAGAAAGATATCAGTAACTGATATACAGATAGAGAGAAGAGGGAGAAGAGAGAAAAGAGAGAGGGGAAGAGAAAGATTTACATGGACAAAGGAAAAGGTCTGAGTAGGGAGCATACCAACAGACCACTCCAGTCCATAGGCATGCTACTGCCCTGCAGGATGGTGTCTACAGTCAGAATGAGGGCAAGAAGAAACAAAGATAGAGATTTTCCAAAGGAGCAATTATAGTAGAGAAGTGAAATTTGGAAACCCCAAAGTGTAATGTTCTACCTGTAAAGCAGTGTTTCTCAACCCAGTCCTCAAGACCCACCAACAGGTCATGTTTTCAGGATCTCCCACTGAATGCACTGACCTTAATTTTTCACCTGGCAGAATTGAAACTGACAATAATTATATCACCTGTGCAATACTGAGGAAATCCAGAAAACTTGACCTGTTAGTGGGTCTTGAGGACTGGAGTTGAGAAACACTGCTGTAAAGTGACCTGATTGAGGAATGCAACCTGAGAAGATACTGTGAATAAAGCCTGCAATTTCCGAAGCTGAGTCTCTGTGGCTACTTCTGCGCCAGTGCACTACTCTTCCCAGCTATTCCAAGCCGGTAGACCTAACATCATCATACTCCCACTTCTCAGGTGTTTCTTGCCCGTGTCACGAACATCATGCTGCAACATGCCATTGACCATGGCAGCTGGATAGTCAAGCGGTTTCTACCACTGCCACGTCTCCTGGTCTGAATTCCACGAGCATGTTCAGGGTCTGGAGGCCCCTCATCTCTTTTACTATGGGTCCGGTGAATTCTAATTATACCTCTGACTATATTCTATAAGGGTGCATAAGACTTCTACTATACCTTCATGTCTATATTTCTACCACAGGATATGACATAAATGTCGGATAGAACTGAATTCCACCTCTAGAAAGAAAATCTCCTGACTCCATCGACACCTGATGAGGGGTCCGCTGCAGTCATTGGAGAAAAAATACAGAGGGGGCTGCCAATATTTTGTCTATACTATGGAAAAATCTTTATTGCACTTTGTGTTTTCATAAATAACAATATTTTCTCTTTAATCCAATACGAATCCATCCAAAAACCCCTTCACATGCCTCACTATGAAACTTTTTTTTTCTGGAAGGAGGACTTTGGTTTACATTTATGTCATACTCCATCTCTAGAGTGGTTTATATTAATTAGGACATGACGCGTCAATTTTTTGTCTGGTCTGAGGGTATGCTCACCACATTGATTGGCTTTAAAGGGGTTGTCTCACTGCAAGGATTGCTGCTTTTTATGTAAAAGATCTTGCAAAAACTTTCATATTGCAAAGTCACTTTGCAATTTGTGTCCATTTACAGTGTCCTACCTATTCCTAGATATCCTCTCTTGTATGGGCTGCATCAGCTCCTCAGGTAACTATAGCTACAGAACCTGTTCATTTTTCCCCTGATAGGCTGCCAGCCCCTGGTTGCTATAGCTATAGACCTGTTTGATCCCATCCTGATAGGCTGCCCAGCACTGGGTTTCTATAGCTACTCAGACCTGTTTTATCTCTCATGATAGGACAAACAACTTTTGGGTCGCTATTAGTTACATACCTGGCTTCTACTGCAGCCTAGTAGAAGCAAGTAAACACGTCCCTGGATTCAAAATGAAACCAAGAAAACAGGACTGAGGTGAGATGAATCGATGAATGAGACAACCCCTTTAAACATGTAAGTAAACATGTAAATGAGGATTAAGAAATACATTGCTGTTCTGATTTTGCCTCCTTTCAGAGTAAGAGCAGTTCTTATCTCCTGCTTGTGTACAGGTTTCCTAGACTGCCGACTCTGTGCTCTATCAGTGGCCAGGATGGTGATGCCACTCTCTGCTGTGTTTTATCAGCAGAACAGGAGCTTATTTTTGTTTGCTTCTGACAAATTTTTACTTTTTAGAGCTTTATAGACTCAGCAGAGATACTCTGAAGTCTCCTGTTTAATTCCTTGCTCGGCCATGTGGGACTTTGATTGAGTTCAGTGGTCATGAGCCACGTACATCACCATTGACGGCTCTTCATCTCCAAATGGTGATGTATGAAAGTTGTATGGCGAACAGCAACTGTAGTATTATTGTCTCTTTCATCCATGGCCAGGAAATAAACAGAAGACCAGGGAGAGACTCTGTAGAACTTGTACTTGAACCAAGGTGAGAAGGAAGGTGGGTAGGAGGTTTTTTGTTTCCTTTTTTTTACATTTGGGTAGCAGTACCTAATTATTATTATTTATTTATTATTATTATTATTATTATTATTATTATTATTATTATTATTATTATTATCTGGATAATTGTTAAGAGTATGAAGCCTCTTTAAGACTCTTTCTATAAGGGACACCCTAGTCTCACCTTGGCTTACCCTGCCTAGGGGCAACTGACCCGAAAAAGGGTGGCACCACACTCGAACCTCTTCCTGAGCTATACTTAGTAAAACGTGTAAAAAACAGACAAAAGACAAAACGTACGACAAACAAGAAACAGACACCACAGATAACAAATCAAGAGTAGTCGTACGGGCCGAGGCCAAACCAGGAGACAGTAAGGTACCAAGAAACACAGCAGGAGAGTAACCATAAAGAATAGCCAAAATCCAAGAACCAGCAAAACAACACAGCAGAGCAAGACAGAAAGCTAGGACACAAAAGCAATAACTAGCAGAGACTGACAGACCGGGATTGGATAAAACCCCCACCACAGCCAGGGATTGGCTCAAGTATTTAACCCATTAAGTACCAAGCCGCATCCTGGCTGACTTTGCAACAAAATTCTTATGCGGCCAGGAGCGCAGTCCTGATAAGGGCCGGGACAATGGATAGGTGAAGCTAGGCGACCGCCTAAGACACCACTTTATCAAAGGCAGAAAAAGGAGGCACAGGGAGGCATGGAGTGGGCTGAAATTGCCATTTGGTGGGGGTTGGGGGGGGTTTTGTGCCTTTGTTTGCCTGGGGCACCAGAATAACTTGTTCAGCCCTGGTCTTGACACTTTCATGTCTTTTGCCAAAACCTTGGTTTAAATTTTTGGGAAACAAAAACTTAGTTTCACCTGTGGCCAATAAATGGCTGAAGTGGGGTATTTAAACTCATTATTTCTGTGCTGCATTGCCTGTGATTCTTCTTGTTTCCTGACTGGTTTCCCTGATGCTCCTGCAGTTTGATAAGTATTTTCTGCTTTTTAGATATTCTTCTGTTTCTTGATTCTCTGAACTTTCCTGGCATATGACCCCAGCTCATCTATCTTATCTTATTTGTTTAGTGTTTGTCCTGTTTTCTCTGTTCTCTATGGTTTATCTTTCCCATTCATCTCTGTCTTGCTACATCTCTCTGGTGAAGTAACCTGGGTCTCTTGTGGCCAAAGTCCATCCTGGCTCTGGGGGAACACCAAGAGGTAGCCCTAGACTCTAACTCCCAGAGGATGATTGATTGCAGACAACACTTTTGAGTGTGCTCTGTTTGTTTTACCTTCTTTATGCCACTTTGGGGAATTGTTTGTCTAGTAATTCCATAGCAAGAAGCTGCTTGCGCTTCCATTACAACAACTTCTGTAATATTCAGTTATTCTGAGTTAGTGGATGGAGAAAGGCTGCTATGATATTCATCAACTTCTTAATGTCTGCAAAAAGGTATATTATTCTCGGACCAGAATAGGGCCCCTCAATCTCAGTGCCCCATAGCAGCTTCTATGTCTGCTATGGCTATAGTTACACGCATGGTGCTGACTAATTCCAATATAGAAAACCCTCAATAACGCAGCAGCAGCCACCATAAATCAGTACAGAGTAGTATAAGCTCTGGGGTAAGATATAACACTTACTAGAGCTGCCTCTATATCTCTCCACCACTGTCTCTTTCCAGTCACTCCCTCCTCCTCCCCCTGCCATTTGCATAGACTTTTATGGGCAGCAGATAGCTTGTTCTCTCAGGCAGCTGATGGTCCATTTGGTGACAAAACAGTTTTAAGCAGGACTTTTTTTTCTTTTAGATAGAAATTTAGGAGCAGGGAGAGACGAAAAGGACCCTAAAGAGGGGTCTATCAATCAATAAGATAAATGAAACAAGTTTCTTTTAATTGGCCTTGTACTATAGACTCACACAAGATTGTGGAAAAAATTAGGGTGCCGGGTTTACACGACACAGCATCTTTCTCGACAGTATTTTGTCTTTTTGTTGCATCTAGGGGATGGCTTTTTTCATGGTTTGTGGATTCAAGCTGCCCCTTACTCACGTTATCTAAGTTTTTGTTACGCGGTGGTGAATAGAAACTAGGCGGAAAACTGTGCCATGTGGGCACTGCTGTACGGCATTACTACGTTAACTCAATTAAAAAGGTTGACAGTAGGTTTACAGACAGTTTTCAAATCCAAAAACTATCTGTAAAACCGACTGAAAACCGTGTGCCACTAGGGGGGACAAAGTCTTAACGGTGACATGTATGAGGCATTTTTTGGCGCCAGGTGCCAATTATCTTGTGAGTGGCATTAAGGGTATTTAAGGGTTTTTTGTTTAGAATGTGCCTGAACTATTGAACTGTTCTACTGTGGCGTCATAGATTTAGCACTTTCTAGCTACAAAGCGACTTCATGGCTCAGGAAAACCACTTTATAAAGTGCTCCCTGTTCCAGCTGTAATGCTGTAGACAGAGACTGGGAGTATTGAGCAAGCAACATAAGCTTGAGTTAGCTTTTGTATAAATTATTTTTATTTGTTTTTATGAACATCGCATGTAGTTACAGGAAATTTTGCCTTTAAGCTTAGGAATATATATACTAAAATTGATTGTCTTTGGATAATTATGATTAGAGAATGGGGCGAATTCACAAAAATTTCGATTCGGTTCACTTTTAGACGAAATTTTCCGACAATATTGTTTTCATTCGAATTTACTTCGGCACGATTTGCGTTAAAAAGAAGCTTATTTCCAGGCATGCACAGAGCCTGCAGGGTGTGTAGAACGTTGTGCCATGCTTAAATATGAAGAGGGAGCTTCGTTGGGTCTTCATACAATATGTTGTGTTTTGTATGCACAAGCAATGGACTTGCCGCCCGCTCTTCTAGAAATCGCTTCACTATAAATTTCCCTGGCGCCCCTTAAGAGGCTAAAACTGACAAATAACTGAAGCCGGGATTGATTGACTGATCAAAGGTCATGCCAGCGGGATAGCTGGAAAAAAGCAAGCTGCCGAGCTCAGGTGGCAAAATTAGTGAACTGAGTGTGGACGGTCGACGGCGGCAAGCTACAGCAGCATGAGGGTCAGGGAGTGGCACAGTGACATTCTGGAGGTGGCAAAAAACAGCGAGTAGGCCAAGAGTGGCCCACAATGACATTCTGGAGGTCGGCAAAAACAGGGAGTAGGCCAACAGAGTTGGCACTAATGACTCGAGGAGCGGTGGTCTCGGCGGCAGCTCAGATGGAGGGTCAGTCAGCGACGTGGCACCAATGACACAGTGTGGAGACATGTCAGCAGCACAGCAGCAGCAGCATGGGGTCATAGAGTGGCACCAATGACAGAGTGTTGAGGTGAGGGTGGCAATTACCAGTCCCTGGTAAAGCTGGTGGTAGGCAGATGGAGAAACTGTTCAGCAGATTGTGTGACTCAGGCGGGTGGCGCCATCAGACATAGTGGTGAGCACGGGGGTTATTTTTTTTTTTTTTTTTTAAGGTTTTTTTTTTTTTTTGGAACCCAGACTGATCGCTCTAGGCATTGGTGTGTGGAAATCTGGCGTTCCACGCCATAATTTATTTCTATTGACAAAGGTCAGTCCGTTTCACATTTCCCGTGGACCTAGCAGGGTTCACCTTGGGGTAACGATGGCCACCGCCGCCAACTGAAACACACGCTCTGATGCCACCTCTAACTGGCGGGGCCGGACAGCTGTCTCCACTGCAAACTCTCGGCAAGTTGCGGCCCCCACATCCAGTTGGTGTCCCCCAGTAGTCCAGCGGATATCTCTTAACTGAGGTGGCAGAGTGCTTGTATAAGTAGGCCACAACCTGTGTTCAGAGGACTGCTCCAGAGTCCCTGTGTGGTCGACTCTGCCCTCCTCATCTAGCGTGGTGAAGGAAGCTGTCATCAGTGACTCAAGGGAACTTTTTGGTTACTTCTGATGGAGCTGGTTCTGCTTCACTAACCCACCCTTCCCCCAGCAGGCCAGCTGGCAGTAGTACGTGATGTTGCTGAGGAACCCCCCAGGTAGACCTGTCAGAGGAGGGATGATGCCGCACCTTAGGCCAGGGCCAACTGATTAATGGGGTTGTCTCGCTACAATGATTCGGGTTTTAATTAAAAGATCTTAAAAAAAAGCAGGCTTTGCAAAATATATGTTCATTACAAATGTACTAATGATTTTTGAGTTTGCCTGTTTTTCATAGCCGTGCATTCAGCTTCTCAAAATTTTATTGCAGCGCCGACTGTTGATCCTTATCTTTCTGGCTGTCAGGTTGACATGACTACTCACCCTTTTGAAGACAGGTCAAGAGAGGAGAGCCCTCCCGACCAGTATTGCTTTGTAGTGTAGGGAGGAGCGAGGGACGGATCTCTGGCTTCTATGTCCGTGCTGCCTGGATTACATGTGTGTGCCTGCTGCCTCTGCTCCTCTTACCAGATTGAGCATAGATTAGGTCTGTCATAGATGTGACAGACAGTGCCCCTGTTTGTTATATTAATCAGATGTCCTGTGGAGCTGTAAACTTAAATAATACTATACAGATCAGGGGGCATTGTGACATGCTTCAAGCTGGTGCTGTATAGGGACAAATCCTGAGTAACACTTTGCAGCTTTCCAGCCTCTGTTCTGAGTGGGCTTTGTTTGTTGTTGCTGGAGATGTGGAGATATGTAGATAAGCTGAGGGTCATAGGAACACTTGCAGCCCTTGTTCTGCTATTGCAATCATAGACCTCTCTGAGGCAGGCCACACACAGGGTTAACTCTGGCAGCAAAACACCCGGACTAGTCTGCTGTGTGCTGAGGGGAGGGGGGAAGAGGGAGGGGGGAAGAGGCAGAGAGCCTAGCACGACCCTCAATTCAACTCACATTCACAGAAGAGGCTGAAAGCTATAATGAGACAATCCTTTAACGGAGGATTTTCCCTTTAGTATTTGAGTTCTGTCTTCCCTCTCCATGCGGGGAAAAAGGCTCCCATTTTGGGACGGGTATCGAGGGCCAATAGGGATGGGAGAGCAGAAGTCATTCTCTCTGCCGGATTGCTGGACTATTGGCTTTTGTCACTTCGCCAGGCAATTAAGATGCTGCGGGGGGGGCCATCTGCACACTGTGATCCGAGGGGGCTCCTGCCTCAATTTCCACTGTATGCTGCACGGTGTTGCTTTGGGGTCATCTGCCTATCATCGTCCTCCTATCCATCCAACTCCTCCAGCTGCTCCTGTCTCCTCTTTGACCTGGTAGATAAATTCCACTATTTCACCAGACAATGCTTCTGCTCAATGTCTCCTCCCTCCATTCAGTCCCACGGCGACTCATGTAGGCCAGAGATGTAGTTCGGCCAGTCTCAGTCCCCTGCCCTGACAGATTTTTCAGCATTATTCCAGGACAAGAAGCAGGGCCATGAGATATGACGTTATTCATCCATTAGTCCTGGCGACTGACAACTAACGTTGGCTCCTCGAATCGCCTCAACAAGCGTCATTGTGTCACGCATGAAGCTGCTTGGGCTGACATCAACAAGTAACACAGGGGAGTATTCTGTTGACTGGATCATACAAAAAATCGTTAATTTGGGCCTTTCTCTGTTCATACAGGTCGGTCAACTTGTGCTGGCTGAATTCCGTGAGTGGAAACATCGCATATCAGATTGTGTTGGGGGATGGCCGTTTCTGCCGCTGCAACTCGAGGAGGGTGTTCTGGCTTTGTACGAATGGATAAAGTGCGATGCACAGTTTCCTGTCCATTTATCAGAATGTTTGAAGATCAGGTGGGAAGACTTCAGGAACCTCTTCACAACCAGATATTGAACACTTGCGCCATGCAAGTGCGATGGACCATCCCTCCATCGGTTTGCAGCGGCGCGGACCACCATGTTCCTCCCCTTGACGTCTCCGATGGTTCGATTTGCAGTTGGCGCGGGAGAAAGCCACACATCGCATTTCTTTGCTGAAATGACGCGGAGCAGTTCTTCCCTGTGTGATTCGTTTCGCCGGCAAGCCAGGTGTAGAACTGCGTGACCCCCCACCGCTGGCCCTCACATATGTGTATGATGGGAGCAGTACTTGTTGGAGGCTGAGATAGGTGGTGGTGGTGGAGGAGGAGGAAGGCGGGACTTGGCGTCAGGTGCAGCAGTTTGACATTCATGTGAGGAGACACGCGGCGTCATCCTGTCCAAAGTTGTAGGTGTGGCTCGGCTGGAAAGCACACTTCACCCAAGTGGGCCGTAAAGGACATCGTATGGCCCTGACCGTAGTTACAAGCTCCAGACGTACACGCTGTGTTGCACCTTTGGAAAACAAACGATAAGCTCAAGGACTGACCCTCCTTCTGTTCTACATATTTATGACTTGCTGATACTGCCTTTTTGGAAAATAAATTACGGCTTGGAACTTTCCATCTCGGCTCGGCACAAGACATTAGTTTCTGATATGGTTTGCAGAGTTCACCACTTTTGGAAGGGAGGGACTGCGCGAGTACCAGCCAACCTGGACAGGAGCACGGTCAGCTGCTGCACCTGTAGGATGTTGTTGGACGCATTCTGTTGGTCTACTTTTTGGCAATCGCCTCTCTGACACGATGCTGCGCCAAGAGTAGCGTGGAGCAGAGGTATCTGGACCGGGAGATGTGTCAAAGCGAAAAACAGCTCCTTTGCGAGGTGGTGGAGCCTTTTGATGGCGCATTGGCGAGCGTGCCACTGGGCGTGCTTGCTGCTGCGGCTGTTGCTGAGGCCCGGCAGGACTGGACCACCACATCTGAGCCATATTTTTCCAGGCCACCGGATGGTGACGGCTGCATGTGTTTGACGCAGTGCCGTGGGTGCCAACGTTAGCTCCCTGGCCACGCTTCAACTTTTGCCCACAGATTCTATATATCACAATATTAGGCTCCTCCGGTGTCTTAGAAAAGAACTGCCCCACCGCCGGTATCGGATTTTACCGCCAACGCTCCGACTGGTGATACTGCCCGCTGCCTCGCTGACCCCCCGTGCTTTATTTTCTTGGACCTGCGAAGCGGGTTTTTTACCCGGGGGCGCTTGGCTCCCACCTCACCTTCTCTACCCTGCGGGACTCAGGGCCCACACGCCCCCCTTGCTGGCGGCGCTGCTGCCGAGGAAAGTGACGCCCCTTCCTGCGTGATGAACCCCCTTCCTCACCGGCTCCCAAGTGCGGTGGCTCATCTCATCATTTGTTTTTCCCAATTTTTATCTTCTCATCACCGGTCTTGGTATGCCGAGGCTGCCCTCTCACAAATGACCCCCTTTCCCACTCCCACATCTTATTTGCCCCCTTGCAAGAGCAGGGGATATCCCCATTTCTTCGCTGCCAAGTAGTGTGACTGCCCCCCTCAAATTTTTTGTTCTTTCCCTCGCTAATGTGGCCTGAGCCCAGCCCCACATAGTAGTCTCGGCTGAAAAAACCGGATGGACAGGGGGGTGGGACAGGTAAGGGCCGCTGCCCCGCTCCCGGGCCATCCCCAAAAGGGTTGTTCTGGGGTTAAAACGACTTTTGGGTGGGTTGTCAGTTTCATCTGGGGGGAAAGGGATGACCTAGTAAACCATCAAGAACCTTGGGGTTGCTGAAAAACACACGGCCGCTAGTGACGCGGAGTTGGGGCCTCCCGGTGACCCTGCTGCGCGTCCCTTGCTGGCTGCGACCGGGGCCTTTTTCGGAATTTTTGTGCCCTCCCACTCGCGGGTGCGGGCCCTGCCCCTCTTGTCGACATACTGTTTTTTCAAAAATTCAGAACTGTTTGAGATGAATTTTGTATATGATAAAATACACCTGTTTTTGACTCCAAATGAACCGAAAACAGTTTGGGGAAACCTTGGAAAAAAATTGCGCCCCACAAATGGCCAGGGAAAAATTTCTTGTATGTGTCTTTAAAAAAATGTGTTTTTACTAAATTAAAAAGCACAAACGGCTTAATTACCTTTCGGAATGAATTAGGTACGGGAAAAAATGTATTATTTTGGCGTTGAAAAAAGAGGTTTTATTTTGTCAGACCCCCAGAAAACAACGCTTAATTAAACCCCCTTGGATGAAAATTGCGCCAAAGAATTGAGCCCCCAAAAATAGTAGTTTTGTAGCGTGTTACAATTGCGTGTTTTTACCCCCCAAAAGAGATACGTTGTAATTAACCTTTGTTTTAAATTTAGGCTACGGAAAAAAATTTATATTTTTTGGCTTTTGAAAAAGAGGGTTTTTTTTGTCAAAACCCCAAAAAACAAGCAA